>JABJVT010000009.1:0-86257 GCA_014170255.2 Drosophila triauraria
CCTCAAAGCGACAAATGTTAGGAACATGTTGAGCAGCACGCACCGCGCGCTCTCTCTCTCTTCCTCTTGCCTACTTATTAAGTCTATCTATTTACTTTAAGTCGAAAATCACTTTAGCTAATATACCGTTTTTTATTATTTTCGGGGCGGAAGTGGGCGTGGCCAAATTTTAAAACAAATTGATCTGCGTGCAATAGATTCCAATGTTGTCACCAAATTTGGTAACTCTAGCTTTTATAGTCTCTGATTCATTTCACGGACGGACAAACGGACGGACGGACAGACGGACAGACGGACATGGCTAGATCGACTCGGCTACGAGGCTACGACGCTGATCAAGAATATATATACTTTATAGGGTCGGAGATTTCTCCTTCTGCCTGTTACATACATTCTCGGTTGGCACTAACCATAATAACCTTGAACCCTTAACGGGTACTTCATAAGAGACAGCTCATTTTGAAAGGCCGTTAATGTCTTGTTAATTAATATCTTTAAAGGAGTATCGGATCGATGAGGTACCCGGTACCCAAAGCATAGTGTGTGAAATTTATTATCATCATCAATATGGAAAAAAATTTGACAAATGAAGACAAATGTTTCTAGAAATATGTTGAGCAACACCCAAAAAAGCAAATGTTGCTAGGGATATGTTGACCAGCACGCATAGGGTTTGCTCATAGCAAGCAGTGTTTGTTGTAGCATAGTTTCACACCGTTTTCGTCAAAGTTTTCCACCTCTTTAGTTTGAGAAAGCAGCATCTCGTGCTCAAAGTTTCGATAAGTTATCGATAGAACTATCCCTTTTCTGGACTATCGCCATAGTGTCATCTCAATCAGCTGTTTTTCCTTGACTTTGTTTACTTTTTAAAGGTTTATTAACGTTTGCACAGAGTTAATCCATAAAAAATGGCCTCAGCTTCCAGTTCAAGTGCCCGACACCTGTTCGACGAGTCGAAGAAGCGACTGTGTGCCCGTGTGGGGTAAATGTGAATAATTTGGGTGAGTTTTATAAATGGTGACGAAGCCTTTCTTCGGGGAAAACCTTGTTTATAGTTTGTATAAATGTTTCCTTAATTTGGTCTTTAAACCTGCTTGCGTTTATTCCTACTAGCTTTCGGAAGCAGTAGTCTCTTTGGTTTTATCTTTGGCCTTTACCGAAAATATGATTTTTCTGTTCCAACCCCTCCCATATCTTAAAGTTTTGTACAATGTTTTATTATTTTAATTTATTAATATATGTTTCTAGGCTCTGTGGCCAGACAGGTTGTTAGGATCCCAAAACTAACGAGGTGAGCTATTTTACGACCAGCAAACACGGAACACCCCTAAGATAAGCGTTATTCCGCAGATTATGCACCAAACCCTGAAAAACTTCACCCAAGTGGACGTGGTCTCCGATTACAGTCACCAGAATCTGCAGAAGATGACGCTGATTCTTCAGCACGTGGGCTACCAGTTCGATCGTGATGCAGGACAGCGTCAACCACCTGGACTACCTCAAGGAGCAGGTCACGGCCATGGAAAGATGATTGGAAGAGCAAAGGCCCAGACACTAGCAGCATCCTCGCCCTCGTCCCTCAGTTTAGTTTGCCCAGTGCCCCCATATATCCATAAATCCCAGACGATAGCCCCGACAAGGTCAAGATCACCACACGGTTCGGAGGCCACCACAAGAGTTGGATATGCCGATAAGATAAGCCGTGATATGGAGTTCCGCATAAAGGGCTAGCTCGCGGGCACTCCACCGCAGTTAGCTACGGAATTCAACATGCTCGGCTTGGAATTGAGACTGGGAATCACTCTGTGGCTGGTCTGGGCGACGGCAGCCCAGAACATCACGGACGACGACAAGGATGGCCGCATTGTTGGAGGCTGGGAGACGCGCATCACCTTCTTTCCGCACCAAGTATCGCTGCAGCTGGGCACTCGCCACGCGTGCGGCGGAACAATTCTATCGCCGACCATCATTCTGACGGCTGCTCACTGTGTCCTGGAGTACTCAAGCCGCAGTACTATGTGATCGGGCAGGTTCTAGTGAGGGCCCAGGGCGGAGCTATATACGCATCCGTCGCATCATTCCGCATCCCAAGTTCAATGAACCCTCGCGAATGAACAACGACATAGCTGTGGTGCAGCTCCAGCATCCGCTCGTCTACAGTCGCGACATCCAACCCATATCCCTGGCCACCAAGGTGGACAGGATACAGCCGACGGCCCAGCTCTTCGCCAGCGGCTGGGGCAGTCAGTCGCTCTCACAGATGCAGCCAGAGAAGCGGCTGCGCTACACTGTTGTCCAGCAACGGGATCAGGAGCAGTGCGCCCGTAACTATTTTGAGCTGGCACAGTCACCAGCACCATGTTCTGCGGGCACTCAGTTCCGGAGGCAAAGACAGCTGCCAGGAGATTCCGGCGGTCCACTGGTCACCTCAGTCGATGGACGCATGAAGCTCTACGGGATTGTGTCGTGGGGCTTCGGTTGCGCCAATGCCCTCTATCCAGGAGTTTACACGAAAGTTTCCGAATACGGCGACTGGGTAGCTCAGACAGTGAAAGAGCTGGATTAGCCTGGTTTACCCTAATTAATTAATTACTACTTCACTACTTAGAATAGTCCGGACTCCACGCTTTCCTAAGTTATAACCTTTGTAGTTCCTATAAGATATAAACCTAGGACCTAAGCTTTTCTCCGCTGTAAATTAACTTTTCCTAGTGCTAATAACTCAAGTTCAAATGACTAATCCCTAACATAAAATGTTACTTATCGAAAACCAATTTGTTAATTCAATTTTAATGCCAAATTACCTTGTTTATGAATGCAAAATGTAAAACAAGTTTTGGGATCGGCTGGCAGTGCCGAAGGTAGTCAGTAGTCGCATATAAAATGCTCATCTCGGCGGGCCAAAGACCAGTTTTGGCTCTCACGAACTGCGAATCGCGAGCTGTTGGCCAAGTCGCCGCCAGTTACCAATCGCAGCTCGACTCGAGGCAATATCACCCAGCGCAATGAAGCAGTTTATAGTTTTTGTAAGTCAGCTATTGCCTCTCAGCAACTCAACGTTACTCAACTGACTTCCTGTTTGCGATTCAAGGTCGTTTGCTTGCTCGGCGCCACCAGGGCGGATGTCCCATCTGGTCACCCGGAGCCCAAGGTTCCGGCCAGCCCGTATGTGTTCAGCTACCAGGCTGGTCGTGCTCCAGGCCATGTGGATCGCCAGCACACTGAGGTATCCGATGGTTCCGGCGTCATTCGTGGCTCTTTTTCCTATGTGGATCCGAAGAACCAGGTGCGCACCGTTCAGTACGTGGCCGATGAGCACGGCTTCCACCCGCAGCTGAGCCACAAACTGGAGGACAGTGCCGTCCAAGCAGCCAAGCGCAGGCACTTCGAGGCTTACAACCGCATTGCGCAAGAGCATGCGAGTCAGACGCCCGGCCAAGCGGTGAGCAATTACCTGACAGGGGTGCGGCCGAAATAGTTTGTAATGATGCATTGTTTTCTGTGCACCCACAGTCACTGGCTGCCGCTCCCCATGCCAGCGCCGCTGTTGCACATGCCACCCAGAAGCATCTGAGCGCCTTCGAGCGAATCGCTGCGGAGCACGCGGCCATTGGTCAGCAGGAGGCGCAGCGTCTGGCACTGGCAGCTCAATCCGAGCACGGAGAAGAGGACAATGGGCAGTACCATCCCTAGATCTGACGTTGAATATATTGGATTAATATGCTTAAATATAAATAAACCGAAAGTTTCTAGAAAGATCTATCCATTCCCAAGTTGCTGTCTTATAAATATGCAAGCTATAGTTATATTCTTTCTTAAATCAAATACTTTAATAATTTTTTCAGACTTTCAAACTTTGCTAATGAGCTACCCTGAAAGCCAATTATATTTGGAATTAATTGTGAGTGTGTCGCTTTTATTCAACGACAAATCACTTCAAAAAGAATTAAAATATATAAATAATAATTGTTAATGCTTTGGAATTACATTGCCGTATATGCAGTAATTAAATTGTTTTATTTATTTAACAGTTTAATGTGATTTGTTATAAAGAGCATATGTAGCATATATATAGTACAATATTCTCCCTAGTTGGCTGCCAGAAGAGCTCAGACCTTCTTTGGCTAGTGCGGCAATTATATGTAAAAGAATAACATACTTCAATAGCCTGCTTTCAGTTTTGGACCTGTGCCGTGATGTTTGACTGGTCCAGAATTCTGAACGTGGAATTCTGTACATTCCAGAATCCAGAACATTGTTGGAAGTTATACATTTGTGCTTTGCACTTAGTGGAATTCCGAAATTATAGTTTCATACGTGAAAGTTCACCTGGTTAATCAATGCTAAATTTAAAACTGTTTTAAACAAATAATGCACTTTCGTGACGATAAGACATTATTGTTAATTAAACTTATTTTCTGATGAAATCTATAGTTATAGGGTCATTGTACGTCCCCTTAATGGGTTGCGATATAAATGCTTATTAAAATATATTTAATTGTTTAGCTATAAGCACGCGGATGTTCGTATCCAGCTTCAAAATAGAAACTATGTTAGACCGACTAGTTCTTTACCTCTTCGTTAGTGTTCTGTGCGACACAGTTCAGGTGAGTTGATATTATTATTATTGATATATTAATATTAATATTTTTAAAAAAATGTTCAAGGGAACTTCCGTTGTCTTCAATCCCTGTGCATCCCAAAAAGAATTATCTGAGGCTCAAGCACTCGTGGCCCTGGAAAACTGGCCGGATAATCATAATGTGGACCTCATTGATCACAGTTACAAGTGCTTTATCACCTGCATACTGATGGACTTGGAGCTGATAAATGGAACTGGGCAAGTGAAGGTCGATAAGTACGTGAAATCGGGAGTTCTGGACTGGAAATGGGTGACTTCTGAATTGGCCATGTGTCGCTCCGGATATCTGGATGAGCCTGATATGTGTAATTTGGTTTTGGAATTTTTAATTGCCTCAGAGAGAGGAAACTTGCCTACGAATATATTGGGAAGAATTGAAATGTGAAATATTTGGCGCAAATTTTTGTTCTTTTTAATAATTAATCAAAGTAAAACGAGGTCAAAAATATTTTTGCAACATTTTAAAACAATTAGTTCTTCTTTGCCCGGCTGTCAAAACCGAAATGAATACAAGATCGGGTAGATCGAAGTTCGAATACTTTGAGCTTTTCCATCTCTCCGGTCATTGCCTTGATAAGCCATGTTGACTACCCCATGACGAAACAAGCTCCGCTCAACAGATTTAGTTCTGTTCGAGGAACCAATTGGAAGCACGCTCCCTCCGTTCCGCGATGGCTCGACTTCCGCTGGGCCTGCTGCTGCTCTTGGCGAGTGCGATTTGTTTTGGCCAAGCCTACGAGGCACCTGAGGCCCGGGTGCGCGTGTTCCATCCCAAGGGATTCGAGGTCTCCATTCCGCATGAGGCGGGCATTTCGCTTTTCGCCTTTCACGGCAAGCTAAATGAGGAGTTTGACGGACTGGAGGCGGGGCGATGGGCAAGGGACATACCAAGTGCCAAGCGGGGGCGATGGACCTTCCGGGACCGCGAGACGAAGCTGGAGCTGGGCGATACCTTGTACTTCTGGACCTACGTGATATATAATGGCCTGGGCTATCGCCAGGACGATGGGGCATATGTGGTGGAGAGTTATGACAATCCATAGATTTAGTTTTCAGCAAAATATAAACTAAATTTAAAATATTCAATAAAGATCTTACAAACAAGCTTTAAGCTTGCCTCTTGTCTTTGTATACAGTGATTTTTCGTATTCCCTTCTTTGTTTTTACTCAGATGACTCCCAGCTTATACACATATAATCTCACGCCTCCTTATCAGCTGATTCTGTCGTCATATCTGAATTAATCAAGCTGAGAAAAAGCTCACCTACACCTACATTCACTGTAGTACAGTGGCGTAAGCAGGGGAACTCCGAATTGACCCTAATTTATTTATTGATACATTGTTTTTAATTAAATAAGTCTTATCAACACTGAGTCTGAATACCTTGTTCTCTCTCAGGCTCAGCCATTGCCAGAGAATCTTTTGCGTTACTGCCGTTTTATCATGCACATTATTTATGGCCAGCATAATGTAATCGACTCAATTGATATTTAAATCAAAGGAATGGCAATGCTTTAATGCAAATTCATATTTCATGCACTCGCCGCTCATCGTCAGCGTCCTTCGCCGGATTCCATTGTGGCCTGGCTGTGACGTATTTAATTATTTTCGTTAGTAAAAACACTTTTATCCAATGCAAATTTATGCACTTTTAAACGTTGTAATTAATCATAAATAAAACGCAAGGCATTAATGGCCAAATGGAGCGCAGGGCCCTGCAATGCGATGGTCTGAAAATTGCGTAAAATAAAGCTCGCTCTCAAACCAGCCGATATAATTTGCTTTATGCACTGGCCAGGATGCACGTAGTCCTATACAGCTGTGCTTAAAAAATTAAAGCTACGGGGTTTTTAAGGAAAAATAACATTTAACAATTATCAGTGTCTTTTGATAAAATTATAAAGTTATAAAATATATTTAATTAGTATATATTTTCTTAACAATGCTTGGGTAGAAGAAAACTTGGTCATAACAAAGACCAATATAAGCTCTCATATTCTTGTATCTTTGGTCATAACATAGGCATTAATCTGCAATGTTGGACTCAACTCTTCGTTACCAACTACTATTACTGAAAAGGTTTTAAAACAACATGGCCAACGAACCCCATACGCGAGTCAAAAATTTCTTCTACCCAGCCTCTGCCGGCACACGGACAGTATAGGCACACTTATAAATTTAATAATATAACAATTTTAATAGCTATATTTAATTGTTACTAGCTTTAGGGAATAGTTTTTATACATTTTCTATGGAAATTATCCTTTTAAAATTAATATCTTAATTTACATCAATTCTCGAAAGGTATTATTATCATCTTGACCGCGAGTGTAGGTACGTCCTTGCAGTCAGCCGCACAAACACTCGCACACCGCACTCACACACGGCAGCGATGGGGCAAAAGTTGCCAAGGATTCACAAGGCAAATTGATGAAGTTTTAGTTGCGGCAACTTCGCTACGTGATGTGTGCGTTACCAGACGGAGACGCACTGCCCACCAACCACGCCCTCTGCGTGCATACATGGCGTGTCGTCCGTTGTCCTGGCGCCCTTTGTGCCCTTCGTTAACTTTTTCTCGCTCTGGCTCACGCTCTCGTCTCCCGCCTCTGCGGTTCTTTTTGTGAGCAACAACAAAGCTATTGCAAATGCAATTACAACGCAACGAGCGCACATTTTTGCACTCACTGTGCCCCCGAGTTGAGAGTTTGGAGCCACGCTAAATTGGTCTGGCAAATGCTTTTCCAACAGGACCTCTTCTCCTCTCCCTTCTCTGCGTCACAGCCCTTGTGATTTTCAGTCTTCCCGAACATTGCCGAGCAGCCCCGTTAAACGCTTCATTGGCGCCTTTTTCTCGCCTTTGTAGCTCCCATTTGCACGTCAGACCGCCAGAATTGAAAAAAAAATTAGCCGAGTGCCGTTTGGGTTGCATTGATCGAAAACCCCTTATTATGCCCCTCTGCCCTTTCACTTTTAAAGAATCAAGTATAATAGATTGATCTATAATGATCTGTAAATTATTGGAGGTGCATCAATTACCGAAATAGCCATTATGAAACCAATTTAAAAGTAATAGTAATAAAGTAGTCGGTTAAGGTCGAGTGTGACGCAGAATCCTACCCCAATATATCCCTACCCCCAGAATATCCTACCCCAAGACATAGCATACTATCAGGCAGTTGCACAAAATACCCTTCAAAATATTTCAGTTTTTGTGTGATTTTCCTGCAAAGTAAGCAGTACTATGGGGTAGGTCATCATTTTCGCAATATAATTATAACCTGCATAAATACAATTTACACCTTAAGTTCAAAATTTCTTAATTTCTAAAACCTATTGACTGTCAATGCTGCTTAGGATCTTCAATCCTGACCTCCTTGTCGTGCTTGTAATTTTCTGTTCCTCTTTATTTATAGTCTATAAACCCCATAGGCCTTGTAAAAAAAATAACGTATAAAGAAATAACATTCATTTTAAAAATTTTAATGTCATTAATTCAATCATTCAGATCCAACGAATATCAAATGACCACGATGCTAATCAGTTTTGCATACGTTTCGGATTCCTTTGGTTTGTATCATCAAACATCCGCTTGGGTCATTCTTTTCCCATCGAAAGCCTTGAGAATGTGTCACTAGGAGATCCATTATCATAGCAAGGTGCTTCTAAGGAAGCCTGTTACACACGTTTCAACGCTTAATGCCCGGCACGTTCCGAGCTTCGGGGCATGCTGAGCTGTCTGTCCGCTCCGCTGGCTTCCAATGCGAATATTCGTACATATGCATGTATTTTTTACAGTGCTTGCTGGGGCATGGCGGTGTCATAAATATTCTTTGCCGCTGCTTTATTTCTTGCTTCGACAGCGACAACGATGACGACTACGGGAAAGCAGTTTATCAATAATGCAAAATATTCCGGCGTGGACCGAAGTGGTGGGGCACAGCTCCTAGAAACCCCTTTTGATTTCCGATCACTGACAGAAACCAATCGACTTTTTACGGAAAGAAATTCGATGATCGAAATAAATTTAGAAGAGTTTGTTTTAATACAAAATAATCTTCAAAAAAGTCTCTGTAAATAGTACTGGGAATTATTAGGAGAAAATTGTATAGTTTCGAGTAAAACTTTACTTTCGGTTTATCAGCCATTTTATTAGCCTGTTTGAGGTCGATTTTTCACTCAGTGTGGTTGTTGGCCCAGCGAAGCGGCATAAGCTGCTTGGGCTACATCTCTAAAGCTCCTCCTGGCCTTCGATGCCATTCCGATGCGGAGTAGTCCCCCGTGACAGCGGCAAGGAACAGTGCGAGCAGTAAGGATCTGCGGGAGCTGAAGGAGCTACTGGAGCTGGGGGAACTACATCGAGGAGCTGTCAGGCCAGCCGCTGCACTCAGTGTGCATGTTTGTCGATTTGACTACGATTGCGGAAACGTATACAGTTCGTTGATCATTATCCGGTTCGTGATGCCCTCGTTTGCCGGCGACGTGATGCAGCTTCCCCGGAGTTGAAATGGCGCTATTGAACTTATTACCCTGGGAGAGGGTATCTGGCTATCTGGGTATCGGGGCACGGGTATCTGGCGAATATGCATCGACAACTAAAACACATTTAACCGGGCTGCCTGCTGCCGGCTGCCGACTGCCTGGTTTATGTTTTGCATTAGCGCAATGGCCCGGCCTGGGCCGGCACTTTGTCAATTGGGCCAGTCGGGCATTAATTTCACTAGCTACTTATGGCGCATTAAATGGCAGCTTCAAATCTATGGGCTACTAATGGCCCGGCTGGTAATTGAATTTTTCACTCCCATTAATGCCATTAAAGTGGTAATAGTGAATTGCAATGAATATGGAGCCTGTGGGCGCATTTCTTTTGAAACTCTTTTACTAGCTATGTATCGTAATTTGGGCTGTTTACTTGGACCAGTTGGAAAGAACTTACTAATGGTCACAAATAGCTTATCCATTATAAATTGAGTTATTATTTGTAAGGTGTTAAATTGCTCTTAGTTAGATCCTCTTTATTTGTTAAAAGTATTGTAAGAAAGGACAAGGTTGTAATGTATTTCATTACTTGATTTTTTTTTTATTAAAACGGCTAGTCATTCAATGACTTAACTATTTCTTCAGAACAAAAATATACAGATTTCGGTAATTAACAATATGTACTTTTACCAAGAACTAGGTGGATAAGCCTCGCATACATAATAGTTTTCGTTGTAGCAACTAATGTCGTTCATCAAGTGATAATACTGCGATCGCAGCTCGACACAGTACTCGTTACTTATGAATGTAGCCAGATTATTTGGTCCGAAAGTATACCACATGAGAAAGGGTGGCTTATTTGCAGTAGTTTCTGAGAAAAAGTTTTCCTCGGATCGACTTTCTTTGATGTCCACCCAATAGCTTTCGAATGGATTCAAGTGTTTTTTAATAGCGCTCCACTCGTCAACATTTTGGAGACTCACAAGGTGGCTGTTCATGATGCTACATTCATCTCTTGCATCGAACCAATTAAGTTTTTCTTTGTTCTCAATATAGTAATACTTTTCTCCAATCCTCTGAAATTTGCTTGAAAATTCCTCCGGTCCTTGTAAATAATCAGAATCCAAATCTGCTGCCCATTTTGGAAGTTCTTGTGAAATTTCCTCAACTTCAAGTTCAAAAGCGTCTTGAATTTTGTTTTCTTCCTTTGTTGTTTCAGTTTCTATGGCGAAAAGTCTCTCAAGCAGATTTTCATATTTAGAAGAAAGCTCAGCAAGTTTTTGGGACAGCTCTTTAACTTGCTTATCGACACTATTGAGTCTCAAAATTAAATTATTTTCGGCGGCTTCCGAGTCAATTGAATAGAAAAATGGTTTCTCGTATTCCTCATCAGGATGGGGCTGTTATTATTTATAGGGAAATTAGCTATGTAGTTTTAAGATACAAAAGATTTACTCACCACTACGTTTGCGAGAATATTGCGCCAAGCGATTCCAAAATATACGAGAACTAGTATACGCCGCATATTGGTCATAACGTATAACTACTAACAAATATACGATGCAGACTGGAAATGTTTCTACGCTGGATTGAGAATTTATAGGCTGCTGATGAGAATATATTGCAATTGCATAAGAGATAATATTGTTTTCGTAGAAAGCCGATGGCGTTATCAATTTTAGGTATACCTAAATATAAATGAGTGCAATGTGATTCTGGCTTACCTCTTTTTTGTTAGTCGTTTTTAATTAGAATTATTTGCTTAGGTATATCACAATTTCGAGGATTGGTATTAAGAAATTAGGTTAGAACCCATATCTTTCATCGTAAAAGAGACCTAGCTCCAATTAGACTTACCTCTTCATTGGTTTTCTATCTCGGAACCAGACCTTTATCAGATTAAAAACTAGCAAGAAATCTACTATTAAGTGGCAACTTGTTAACTAAGCTAGTACCAATAGTTAGTGAAGTTAGGCAACAACCATTTCCTGCTTAGCTTAGCTGTTGAGCTCGCTTCGAAATCAATATTTGCAACTCAAAACGGGCGAGCATTTCAGATTCGCGATGACAGTTGACAGCCTGGCAGTGGCAATCGCACAAGAAGCTGCCGCTCAAAATCAAATTAGAGCAAATGCGAAGTACTTGAAGGAAATGCGCTGCAAGCACAGGAAACCGGAAGAAGGAAGAGCGGACGGACGGGAGGTGGCGGAATAGAGGCTGTCCCGCAGGCGGATGCGGAGGCAAAGGTAAAATCAAATAACAAAATCTGATTGAATTGAAACTGAGGTAAGCTGCCGAGCAAACTGATTTATTGATTTTCAAGCAGCGTTTTCAGCTTGGCTTGCAAATTGAATAAAGTGAAATTTTAGGCGCCTCCCTTCTCGCTGTTCTCCGAAGCTCAATAGTTTTCCACTCCGAGAGCACACTGGTGTAAGAATAAGTACTGATGTTAACAATCACATTTATTTCTCATTCACTTAATAGGCTGCTTATCTGCCCATCATCTAACACTAATTTGTTTTATGAATTAAAGTTGATTCAACGTTTATAATGGTTGGGAACACGATTAATTTGATTTAAACAGCTTAGACAACCATCAAAAATATATTTTTTATAATATTATACATACCATAAACAATTAATGGGATAAATAAAATAGAAGCTTGCCGTAATTGGTGTTTCATTTATTTTAAATCTATAATAATTACTGCAAAATATCGTGAGATCGATAATATGAAATATACATATATAAATATACATATATTGCTATTATTGCATAAAAGACCCAAATTGCAATTATTTTCCAGATTTATATATAGATTTGTAAACAGTTAAAAATACATTTAAATATATAGAATCTGAGATTATTGGGGGTGCTCCAGAAATCGCAAGCAAATCACTTTAAAAGTTGCCTAAGGGTATGCAATGAAATCTTTGAGGCACCAAATCTCAAGCTGACATTTTTTGTAGTGATATGTGATTAAAAGATTTAAAGTTAGATTAGTTAAAAATACATTTAAATTATTAAAGCATCGGAGACTATTGGGGGTGCTCCAAAAATAGCAAGTGTTTTAAAACCACTTTAAAATGTGCTTAAAAGTATGCAATAAAATCTTTGAGGCTTCAAATCTCGAGCGCTGACACATTTTGTAATGATAAGTATATAAGTGTTTTAAATACATATAAAAAAAATATATAAATTTGTAAACTAGTGTTATTATAGCATTGGAGATTATTGCTAGTGTTTTAAAATCACTTTAAAATGTGCCTAGAAGTATGCAATAAAATCTTTCAGGCACCAATTCTAGTGACAAGTTATTAAGTGATTTCAAGCCCCTACAGGGCTTTACTATGGTGATTTCTTTAGGAACTCCGTATAATAGAATCGGATATAAAATTACCAAATGCATTTAATAAGTTGTAGGCGCCGCAGATAGTTCGAGATCACTTCCAGCCGCTTTATCTGTACTTCACTGTGTTCAATTGCACTTGCCGAAGTACATTTTTGGAGCTTTAGGCGCATCAAACATTTTATTTACAACACATTTACGCATTTCGGTCTCTCGAGCGCGGCACTTTTTTATGTTTTTCGTATTTTTGTCGTTTGTTGTTTGCGTTTGGCGTTGAGTAGCGGAAATAGTAAAAGTTTTCTAATGAGAAAAGTTTCCACAGAGACAAAGCGAGGAAATGCCGGCGAGAGAGACAGGGATAGATAGATAGAGATAGCGATGGAGAGTAGAGAGCAAAGATATCCCGAAGGAGCGAGCAGGAGCGATGTCCATGTTGGCGGCGAATTTAATCATTCGCCTTGCCACTCGCTCTCTCGCTCCCTCCTCCTTCCCAGGGTGTGCGGTGTGTGCACATCAAAACTAAACACGTCAAAGTAAGCAACGGAAATGAGAAAAAGTGCGCTTATTTATTTTTGTACTTTCTTTTCTCCCCATCCCTTTCAACACCTCCGCCTTCTTTTGACAGTTTCCGTTGTCGCCTGCACTTCTGTTTGACTTGACGAGAGCGAGAGTGGGAGATCCTTTCGCTCTCTTCACTCGCGGCGACATCAAAGCGCGTTATAATTCGGAATTATGCAAAGCTTAGCAAACGTGGACGCATTGTGGCGTTTACAAGCGGAAATAATGAAAAATAGCGCGAGACGCAGAATCATTTGTCTTCCCTGGTGGGAGGTGGGGCGGCAGTCGGGTTGCAGGAGAGGAAGCAGATTGTTGCGTAACGTTGTAACGGCAACGGTGAAAATAAAGGTAAAGGCAACGAAACACGGAGATTGCACCTGTAAGGCGAATTCGCTGCGACACCTTCGTTGCCTGCAATCCAATTGTTACACTTGCAAAAATAAGTACGCTTTTTTATACCCTTGCAGAGGGTATTATAATTTTGCCATGATATTTGCAACGCAGTGAAGGAGGCATCTCAGACCCCATAAAGTATATATATTCTTGATCAGCATCACCAGCCGAGTCGATCTAGCCATGTCCGTCTGTCTGTCTGTCCGTCTGTCTGTCCGTCTGTCTGTCCGTCTGTCGGTTTCTACGCGAACTAGTCTCTCAGTTTTTGAGCTATCGGGCTGAAATTTTCAGCATAGTCTTATTTCTTTAGCACGCAGTATATATGTCGGAACGGTTGAAATCGGACCACTATATCCTATAGCTGCCATAGGAATGATGGCGAAATTAATGTACAAAAATTTTTAATTTCTCTGTTTTCAACGAATTTCTATAAATTTCGAGATATAGTTATTTTTTATAGTTCTAGAATTACGGTTTTAATTTCATTAAGATCGGACAACTATATCATATAGCTGCCATAGAAGGGATCGGTCGATTTATATGAAAATGTAAAATTCTACATGTAAAATGTAAAATTCTACATGTAAAATGTAAAATTTACAAAATTTACATAATTTGACATTTTTTTTTACATTACCAAAATGGATCGATTTTCAATGATCCAATTGCTGACTGCAAGGGTATATAAACTTCGGTTTACCGAAGTTAGCTTTCTTTCTCGTTTTAACATACATTTTAAAGAAAACATATTGTTACACTTGCGAAAATAAGTACACAGCTCTAATTTCCAGCTATATGTTATCGAATATTCAAAGTAGGTTCGTTAAAAAATAATACACAAAAAAACACAAAATAAACTTTAAAGTATAAAAACCATACTATTGAGTATAAATTTGATATTGTGAAATATTAAATCTATACTAAACTCGTTATACTGCTTGAGTATAATTTTAAGACAACGCGAAGAAAGGTTAAGCGTTTGTTAATGTGTATTAATAAAACACTGATATATTGATTGAATTACCATTTTTTTACATCCTTATTTACATAGATAAGGATTTCTTTTAAGAATAAGAATGTACAAAATTTTAATTCAATCAATATATCAATATTCATATATTCAATATTCATCATTTTTACTATCACATTAATTAATAAAGTCACCTTTGAAACTCTATGATAGGGAAAACGAATAATTTTATTATATTGGAAAATACATCAACAAATTTAAATAGTTATTCTTAAGTAAAGTAAATTGTTTTTTTTTTTTTTTGACAAACAAAATAAACAAGTGTAAGCTACTTGATGTTTTTCTGAATCATAGTTATGGCTGCGAACAGTAGCTGTCAGGTTTACAGCCATCTACAGTTTATAACTGTGAAGAGTTAACTTAATCTGGACTTATTTCTTGATATCAAAATAGCCAATGTAATTTATACAACTTTTTTCTATCCCCTCTTTGTTTGAAATGTAAAGGTTCTTTAACACAGTTCGCCAATTCACATTTTTAATATTATATTCTTCAAATAAAAAATATTGGTTTTCCTATAGAAGCAGCCCTGAAACCAGCCCTAAGGTAAGCTATACTTCCTCTGTATCGCAGCAGAATCATTCGATCATGCAATAATATATTTCTCACTGATGCCGTAGCATTGTATTTCTGTTGTATATGCAAGATGCATCTGTAAGTATGATGATTGCATATCCAATTAACATGTTTTGCTTATCGCCGGCCATGTATCGGTCGCAGCTTTACAAGATTCCGGATAGCGCCCCAACAAGCCAATTAAATGCAGTCCCCGGGCGGAATTATCGGGTATATAAAGAAGTCGCGGTGGCACCGAACCGTACAGCATCAGGCGAATTGTCCGGGGCATTTCCAGCATTCAGCATTTTAGTGAGCCGTAAGGACGTGACAGCTCGGAAATGAAGCTATTTTGCGTTGTTTTGGTTATTTACGCTGTGGCTCTGACCCTCCTCGGAGTTGATGGACGCGGCGGGGCACCACAAACGGAGTGGAGGTGAGATCCGGTGGTTTGTTGTGACCTCTCAGCGGGCCTAACCTGTGCGCTTTCGTCCTTGCAGGAACCCAAGTTCGTGGGGCTGTTCAAGCGGGTGAGTGCAAAGGGTTAAGCCGAAGGCCAACGAGTCCTAAGATTTCTTGGTCCACAAACCATAAGGCGCCAGAGCAGATGGAGCAGCTCGATTCTGAGGAGGCAAGGCACTGGCGGCGCCTTCACAATTTAGCTCTGTTAACACAACGGTTTGTTAAATGCCTTCTTCTGGGCCAGAATCCATTCCCTCAGTATGAACCTAGGCCCAAAAGCGACGAACTCACATCCGCCTCCATCGAAGTACAGAGTAAGGACGTAGGGCGTAGGATGGATAATAGTTTTTTTTACCAACTATTTAGGAGTTCAAAAGTGACAGATACATATATATTTCGGATATTTAAAACGTTTTAATACCGAATATTTATGCATGGCTTTATGTTATGTTTAATTGAATTTGTTTGTTGTTAAAATTTAAAATTTTTATAATTATTTTCTTTAGGCTCGTCGAGATGCCTTGGATGAGAGCCCACTGGTGGCCAACGAGCCACCGCCACCACCCCATCAGTTCAGGGTAAGTATAGATTGGACTCTTCCAAAATACCAACTGATCACTAATAAAAAAAAAACTGTATTTTCTTTCCTCGGCAGCAACGGCGCCAGGCTCCACCCGGCCTACCTCCGCCACCGGAGGGTGTGCCAGCACCTCCACAGTTCCTCAGTTCCATCTAAAAATTGTTGAATGTATAGCATAAAGTTGGGCGTTTGTGCATGTAAATGGGAACCACATCGAAGCTAATAAAACTCGTTTCAAGCATTCCAAAAATCACAAAACACAAATCTTGTTAAGCCGAATAACCATAAGGTTCATAATTATTCTTAGAAATAGCTCGCCTGAGCTGGCATATTACCTGTTGCAGCTGTTGAGGGAATAGAGGGTCATAATCCTGAGACGGGACAGGTAAAAAGGTTCCTCGACTACCTGTACTGCCTTTATAAGGACAAGTTAGTGCTGCAAAACAATCAGTTTGAAATTGACAACGCATCGTAGAACCCGCCTTGAGATGAAATTCGTGGCCATTCTTCTGCTGAGCATCCTCACCGTCGCGATGGTGGTGGCATTTCCTGATAACCACGATGCAGATGCTACTGTACCAGCTGGTGGCCAGCATGCTCTTGCACTGGCCAGTCCGGCAGATGCGGGATCCGCGGATGCATCGCCGTCAGCAGACCAGAGCTCTAACAGCATTCGCCGGCCTCGTCATCTTTTGAGCAAACTTTTCCAGCCCAAGACCGTGGTGGTGCAGCCCGTAATTGTGAGGCAGGTGGTGCCTGGAGGCAGAGCGTATCCCGGATACTCGGCGCCCTATCCGTACTACAACGAGGGCAGGCGTTACTGGTAGAAAATGTAATAAAATAAGACTTTGATTTGATTACAACTGTTCTTCTTTTAATTGTAAAATAATTGCAATCTAAACACTTAAAATCCATATTGTTAAAGTGATTAAGGAACATATTAGTTTCTAAAGAAAGTTGAGTATCGAACCAATTTTAACATGTAATCGCAGGAAATTTAATAAAAGATAGACTGGCCTAAACTTAAAGGCAAAGATAAATGCTGTTGTTTTTATTATTCCCAAAGTCAAATTCCTTAGCGCAAATCCCTTAAGTCGAAAACAGTTGCCGTCTTGCTGGCTACTCCACCAGCACCCGACTCCCTGGCAACTCTCTAATGCCTAATTAGGCATGCCGGGCACGTAGGACCGATTCCCGAAAAAACTTAGTGAAGGTCGCGCCTCGGTGACGATGACAAGAACTGCCTCAAAGGAGGCAATGTTGTGGGATTTTTAAATAATTTTATACAAACGATTGACGGCAGCTGACACAGCAGTTCACAGGACACTCCAGTTTGAGGCACTTTAAGTACAAGATGTCAATAGCTTTACATCTGTCAAAGAGTTTTATTACTATTTCTTACAATTAAGCCAAAGTCGAGTACAACCAAAATTTTTAGAGTTCACTCAAAATAGTTTATATGCCAATGTATACTACTTGCAGGATTTCAGCAAACTGAGATCGTAGTCTAGCTGCAAAAGTTCTTCTAGAACTTTTTAATGGCACTTTGAATGATTCTCATTTTATAATATTCGAGTTACTTGTACAAGGCGCCCATGGGATCCCAAGGAGGCAGAGGCTTTAAGTCTGGATGCTTGGCGGCCTCCAAAACATCTTGTGGAACAAATTTGTCCTGTACTACAATCTCAAAGGCGTATTCCCTTAACCAGTCTACGTCAATAGTGGTGGTCTTGCTCTTGGCTGCCGGGGTCTTGCCGAGAATCGATGCACTAATGCTGCTGAATTGTACAGACTGCTCCGAAGAATCCAGTCCGACAGACGTGAGTAGTAAAGCCGTGTCCTGGCGGGAATCCTTGTAGGTGAGTCTCTCCGCCTTGGTGAGCGTGTTGCCCACCCCAAGCCCAAAGACCAAATCGAACATATAACTTTTAAGGCTTAAAGCCATCGGCTTGCCCCTGAACCGGTAGTGGAGGTCACAGCCCAGCCACACGGAACTTCCACCGATCAGAGCGTCCGTCATGATTTGCATTATTACCTCCATGGGTTGGTTGTTGTAGATGTGGTCCTTGGCCCCAACCATGTTGGAACTGTGTGCCACTTCGTAGTTTGAGTTGTAGCTCGAGGTCGTGCGAGGATCGTGAGCCAGACAAACGTAAGAGTCCAGATTAAAGGTAGATCCCACTAGCACCTCATAAAAATGCACAGCATTTAGGTTACTCAAGCACTGATAGCGCTTCTTGTGGTCATAGTACGTCCAGGTAAACTCCACAGGCGGTTCGCCCAGGCAGATGACCAGCACGTTGTAGAGACTCGGCAGCATGCCGTTAATGACTTCCGGTAGGTTTCTGGAATCACCGTCGAAAGTGAACTGGGTGTGAAGGCGGCAGGCGTACTCATGGAGCTGTGGGAAAACCAACTGTATAAGTACTCGTACTCGTAATATAAATGTCTATAGAAAATAGATACTCAAATTATGTTTTCTTTATTCTTATAAATGTTTAAAATGTTAAAGCCCCAATATAACTGGTGGAATAGTTTTCTCTTGTATTATCAAACAGGACATTCAGCTTACCTCGGCTAGCCGAAGTTTTTATACCCTTGCTGATAATAATAGAAACTACATCAGTGGATAATATATTAATTTTAAGTTATGATTCAAGAATTCTAGTTTATGCGACAAACGCGCATTGATATTAACAGAGATGCCAGACTATTTGTAGTGAGCTTTTTACTTGGAAGCAAATATGAAAAAAGTCTAATTGGCCTAATTGGCAACATTTGCTTACATTTTCGGCCAGCGTTGCCACCTAATCTAAATACCATTTAATATATATTGAGACCGATGTCATAAACACAGCTTTATAAATTGCTAGCACACGCACCTTGCTCCGCAGAATCTTGTTGACTTTGGCGACTCCAGTGGTGTTTCTTAGGTAGCATGGCCGAGGCATAACGCCGTACTTTTTGACCAGGTTCAGGAACATGTGAAAGTTCCCGCCGTCCGGCACCGCGTTCTTCATCAGGTGCTTGAACAAGCGTCCGTCCAGAGGCTCGAAGCTGTCGAGCAGCTCAACGACCTTTCTCAGGAAGTAGTTGCACCGCTCCATCTTGTGGTAGAAGAACAAATGGCCGGCGGAAAGCTCAAAGTCCGTCGGCAAGGGAATATTTTTGTCCATTCCCAGACGCAGCATATCCAGGCCAGCGCAAATCCATCCGGGTCCGCCAGTGGTCGCTTTTCCCGGCCCAGATACCGTATGCCACGTTTTCACGCCCGATCCTAAGGAACCCAGAACCGCTGGAGACTTTAGACAAGCCTGCATGGGATCGCGTGCTGTGCACACATTCTGCGCCAGGCGATTATGCGCTGATTCGTAGAAGTCGGTCCGCCAGGCGGACACCTGCTCTTCGGTCAGAGGAAAGCTAATTTCTTTGCTTTTGTCATCGACATCACACTTTACTTCCACACTGGTTGCCATTAAAAATGTGCAAAATTATATGTAGGTATGCGAGCTTCTTCAACACTGGTGTAAAACATTGACCTGAAATATGGTAGTGGCAAATATCATTTGTATTTAATTTAATTTATTTTATTGAATGATTTAGCCCTTTTTGATTTATTTTTTTTTATTTTTTTATATTTAAGTTTTCGATGTAATCAAAAATTGAATATTTCATATTGCGGTGTTGATTTTCATTACTGGAGTACTTTTTTGTCAAACTATTGAGGTGCGAGCAAGACAATGCTGGAAAACAATCGATGGCACTATCGATACTATCAGTTTTTAATATATTTCAAGAAACCGATGTTTTTTGGAAACGGACGACCAATTTCTACTTGAGCTGCATTTTTCAATTTTGCATTCTGGGCTTAATGCAGCATTTTTCTCGTGTAAAAAGGTATTTGGGGACAACAAGAAAATGCATTCTTTTTCACGATAGTATCGATTATTGAAGTCTTTTTCGGCCTATCGATGTGTGATTTCGCCCAATTGCCACCCCTACCGTTTTCTGAACAATTTAAATAAGGAACAAATTCATAACTTTCTCCATGTTGTTAAACTAACTAGCTTTTAGTACATATTTTGTAAGCGATCTGTGGGTTGAACTGCCTATTGCACTTATATACTATAGGCCCTTGCTATTTAATTAATTTTTATTTTACACCAAAAGTCTATTTCACCAAACGCCGCTCAGACAAGTAGTGATCGCAGATCTCTCTTGTTCTCCTATCGATCTCTTTTCTTTTCTTCAATCGATAGTATCGATGTACAATGGTTTTATAATATATTGTTTACACTTCTGTTACATTCTATGTTATGTTTATATATGGTGTTCCTGCTATGTTCCTACAATACATATATTTTTTTTTGTGGTTTAAGAGTTGTTTTCTACTCACCTCATTTTTAAGACTTTTGCAATTTTTAAGCTGAAGTCATGACTTATATTTACTGTATTGTTCGCGATGAATTGTTTTCTACGAATAATTTCGAAACGACAATTCCCTAAATCTTGTATTTTAAAATAGTAGGGCAGAGGCCCCAGTTGTGGACACAGTTTCGTTTTTAGCTCATAATTTTTGACCAATTTGACCAAATATGTGTACCAATTTAAAGCTACAGGAATTTTATCAAGAATCTTTACCAAGTCCAGCCCGAACCTCAGATGCTAGTTTCGGTGCTGATAATCTCGGATTGGCTTTGATTTTCCGCACTATGTACCGCTCGTCGGCTTCATTGAAAATCTTGTTTGGTGCTTGACGTCCTTTATTTTCCAAACGATTCTCGTGAATGAAGCGCTGGATAATTTTTTGCACTGTTGGAGGCTTTATATTACGGATTTCAGCAATTTTGCGCTGAGAGAGATTGTTTTTGAAGTGGTATATAACTAATTCGCGTTGTTCCAATGTGGACCGTGGACTCATTTTAAAGATCACTTATCATCAGTCGTAGGGAATCAGATTCAGACTAATTGCTTTGCATACGAAATTAAGGAAGAGTAGCAAAGCAAACAACAAAAAAACAACGTTAAAACTCCTTGGAATTACAGCGTAGTTGATTGGAAAACTAACTGCATACTTTAAGCTGTGACCTAGAAAAAAGCAGTATTTTTTGTTTTTGAAAATTTTCTTATACTTAAGCAGATGTTGATAATAAAAAAATAAGTTATGTTATTCTAAAAAATTTTATCTTTAATTTGATACCTCATTTATTCCATTACCCCTTCTAGTTTCATCGCTATGGAAGTTTGAAGTTTAAAATATGCACTGCATACTTTAAGCTGTGACCCACTGTATATCAATTCGATATTTTGTGCAGCATGTGCATGTTTGACTGCACTATTATTTTTGTATAAAATTTATTTCCATTTTTTCAAACTTGAAAAATATTAAATTTTACTATTAGGCTTTTTTTTTTGTTATTTTTTTTTACTATGGCCACATCCCCTAGTCTAATCTAGAATTAGATTAGATTTATTAAAAATACTCAGAAGATTTTAGCTACCTATTTCTCATATCTAGCCATACAACGTTCCTTTTTTTACTCATGCAATCGCAATGTTGGCATGCGGACCACTGAATTAGATCCAAATTTGTACCGCTCTAAATCACACACTGATATTATGATATATTATTTGGGACCTATTAAATTTAAAGGAATTAATTTAAAGCTTTTAAATCTTACCCTTTACACAATTTATTGGCTCGTGTGGCCCCCCCCAATAAAAAAGATCAAGACCGTTAAGTGTAAAATTAATTAAATTAGCTTGTGAATATCATAACAGGTCTGACACCCCGTTAATGCAGGGTCAATTGGATAAATACTGAGAACTGGGCACAGATATTACGCCACACCCGGCAAATGTATTTCAATGGATTCCGCCCACGCAGCGAACTGTCTGGGGCTGCCTAACTAAGCGTTAGAATTAACAGCGTTCTAAGACGGCCCGGGAAATTTCCGCTAATCAATCACATAACTTAAGCTGTGCGGCAATTCTGTAATTGGCGCACACACATTTGTGGCCGGGGTCGTGCGAATCAAGAGATTATTGTCGGGAATCCCGCACGAGCTGGCTGCGAAATTAGCATTTGCCAGCGACAATAATAGCTTCTCAGGGCGTTTAATACCCAGTTTCTACCAGGCCTACATTCTGCTCTTTTGCATTTTGGAGAAAATGCTTAATAATCACTTAAGAAAAAGTTTAGGGACATATGGTGTATTGAAAGAAATGGCTTCCTTCACAAATCAAGTCTTGTTTTGATACGGCTATTGTTTTCTAAATTGTTTTATGGAGTTTCTTAATGCAAGATGGAAAAATGTAAGCTCTGACAATGGAAACGTCGAGCCGAGATAAATGCTTCAATTTCGCTTTATTTCGAGCGACTCTCGTACAATTCGTTACACTTCTCTCTTAGGTAAAGATGTTGCCCAGGGAGTGTTGAAGCTCGGCCTGGAGGTCGGCCATCGTCTGCTTCAGATTGGCCGCCACCTCGTGCTGGATGCGGTCGGCGTACTGCTTGGCCTCCGCCTCCAGCTTGTCGCGATTATCGAAAGAGTAGCGATCGCCCAGGAAGGAGCGGTTGCCCACTTTGGCGATCACCGTGTGATCGGCCAGCTCGATAACTATGTCTCCATTGGAGTACTCCACCTGTGCCGGCTGTCCGTTAATTGTCACAGTTTCCTTTTCATTCACGCCTTTTGCCTTGGGCTGGAAGGTGTACACCTGTCCATTTTCATTCAGCTCAATAACTCCATTTATGATCCGCACACTGCGCCCATTGGCGCCGGTGATATAACTTCCTGGTCACCGTCTCCGTAGATAAAGTTGTGGCCACCGCTGTTAACTATGCTGGATCCTTGTCCATTGATGATAATGTTGTTGTTGCTTCCACCACTTGGACCACTTATATCCAGGGAATCTTCCTCACTGGAATCGGCGTCTGTGACAATCTGGCGCCCATCGGATCCTATAAGGACTGTCCTGCCGTTGGGTCCGCGGATGATTTGTCCAGCTCCGTTAGACAGAAAAGTGTTGCCATTGTTTCGGAAAATCGTCTGGTCGTCGCTCCGGGGAACATTTGCAGCTGAAAAGCACACATAATTTATTGAATCATTATATCGAGTCTTATTTTCAGTCTAATATTGAAAGGAATATCCAACTATTTTCAGTTTGATTTAAATTTTAAAATAACCAAAGTAAAATTTTATTCTATTAAAAATTAATTAAAACGTTAAATAAATAAATTTAGCTCTACTCATATCTAAAATCTATATCAACATCTAGGTAGAGGAAAACCCCTTTGAATTGGCTTTGTGATTTGACTGGATCGATATTTTAACTTATAATTTCATGGGTATTAAAGCTACTTGCTCCAAATAGATTTGGCAAAGCTACAGAAATCTACCTATCAGTTCCAGGAAACAAATATATATTTACCGCTAGCCAAGGAGGCGACGCCGGCCACCAGGCCAAGTAAGATCCAAGTTCCAGTGCTCGAGCCCATTTCGCATTGACTATACGAGTGGCAAGTCAAGTGTCAGCTATTTATACGAGTGCAGCCAAGATCGGATCATCACGTCGTTCTATATATTCCACAAGCTCGGTGCTCAGCTGCGGTCCTCTCCCACACGGCCCGATAACACAGGGGAGGAGGTCAGCGGTGCAACTGTCGGGGAATTGCCAGCGACGAGTTTGTTTTGTTTACTTGCGGTTGAGCGGCTGAGCGGCAGAGCGCCTGAGGGACCGAGCCACTGAGTCACCCGTTCGCTAAGCGACTCCCGATTTTTGTTGATTTTAGCTGGATCGAGAGCGTGGAGCGTGTCCAAGCCAAATTGCGAGACAGTAAGCCCAGCAAGTTAGCCATAAACCGGACTGATGGGCGTGCTGCAGCGTTTTCACACTGTACCGCAAAAAATTCATATACTATAGCACGTGCCGACTTTGTTTTGACGTCGCATATGGCGAGTCTGAGAAATTCCCAGCTCACCACCAGCAAACGGGTATTTAGCCTTATCAATGGAGCTGTGACCCGTATGCCAATGTGACATTCGACTCAAACATCGCTGCCTAGATACTAGATTGGACCATTAAAGGGCAGGCTAAGGCTCTTTCAGATTTCAGGCCACTTTCTGCCTGATCGCCGTAATTGAGGTCACCAAAAATTTGTGTTCTTCGAGAGTTTTTCGGAAGAAACAAAACTTGCTTTTACATTTTACAAAAACCAAGTATACATGCCAATGCGGATGACTTTCGATGTGATTCTCTCAGGCTCATGATTTTGAGGAGGTTTTTGTTTTTGGTTTTTGTTTTTGTTTTCGGGGTTCATGAATAACAAAAGCAATGCTCTAAACAATAAATTTATCTGTATCTACGTAGAGAATTTGTTTAAATTATGATAACCTCTCACAAGATAAATCATCCAATCTTAAAAAATGTTATTATATCTTCCTTATATGGTACTTCAAGTAAAATGCCTTTATCTTCAATATGAAGAAAGATTTAGCCATTTAAGCCTTATCGTTCTTTTGGTAGCTATAAGAAATAGTGGTCTATTAAGCTATATTTAAACCAGCAATATAAACTAGTACACGTTTTTGGCTTTAACGCCATTAAGTCATTAAGTTAAATTATCAAAATGTATTAGAGCACGTTTAGAACAGATAAGAGATTGAAAACCTATGATAGAAAAACATTTCAAACTTATAACAAATGTCAAAGGAAAAGTGTCTGTTAGGTTGACTATTCAGAGAAGTATCCAGAGTTGTCCACTAGGGAGATTAACTTTATTTACTGCTAGTCATTGACGTAGACAGTTTGTTTCGAGAATGGGAAAACATTCCACAGATCAATGGTTTTGATCGCCCCTCCATATAAGCCGGTTGACAACTTTAACATCAAATTTAATATCTATACAATAATGAAGAGCTTAACAAAAGCTTTGCTAATTAAACCTTCTTAAAGATAATATATTAAATATTATTTAGATAGGGGAAGAAAATAACAAAATAGCTATTTAGCTTTAAAGTGGGATAGATGTAGTCATAAATTGCAGACAGTATTAGTGCGTTTTTTAAATTCTATGCCTGCAAGGGTTGGAAAGAGCAATTTACTGAGCTGTGGGCACAACTGTTTTAGGTAAACAGAAAATAAAAAGGAAACAAATTCTTTAAATATGTTTTTATGCATATTTGTTTGTATTTTAGTCATATCTATTTCGATGTAGAATATGCATATTCGTTTAAGTATGACAATGAGTGGAGTATAATCGTAGGTTTCGAGTCAGTTCTTAGAAAACAATTTGAAAACAAAGTAATTACAGAGTTGGTATTCATAGAGTTACGGGAAAATCCATTTGGTCCGGTTCGTTGGTCACGCCTTCCATTCGGGAGAAGTTAGTAACGCCACTTTCCGCCGCCGTTGCCGCCGCCACCATTGGAATGAATGATTATGTTATCGGTGGACTCGTCATGACCTCCGTTCCAGGCGGGACCTCCAATGGGTCCGGTATTCGAGGCGGGGTCCCAGCGCCACGGCTGGCCGTGCCCTTTGGGAGTAAGAATTCAACATTAAGAACTTTGAAGCTTCAGTATATAAATAAACCAGCGACGTCACTCACCGCCGAGGAGGGCGAAGCAGAGCCAGAGAAACAGCACTGCGAAATGCTGACTGAGGTGCATGGTCAAGGCGAGGAGTTCCGTTCCAAATGAGGCAGCTTTATAAAGACGCACTTATTATATACGGCTCCTCTCGCCGTCTCTCAGTGGATTTGTATCTCTTGGATTGCCCGAGTCTCGCTCCCTCTCCCGATGTTTGGGTACGTGGCGGGGTTCGATAATGGCACAAGCTCAAGCGGCTTATGCATAATGCAATTTTCTGTCTTTTGCACTCTTTCAATTCTCAGTCGAGCCCCCTACCGCCCTTCCATTGTCACGTACAGTCGGAAAAATCTATGTTCCCGCCCCTAACGGGCTTCAATCTGATCTATTACGGTTTGGCTTAAGAGCTCTTTTCCTCCTAGTTGCTACAGTAACTCAAGGGTCAGATTGATTTAAATCTAAAGAAATTGCTAAAGAGATCTAGTAATTCTTGTAATAGAGATTTTTTTTGGCTTAGTGTAGACGCACAATAGTCGGGCAATTAAGAAGTTTCGCCATGTGGCTACGTTTCTAATTATTTTCAATTGAATTGCTTTGCTATACGTAAAAGTTTTCCATTGTTGCTGTCATTAAACATATCGTCGAACTGCTCACTCCCACCTCGCGTCCCGGCCAGTGACATTAGCCATGGCCAGTGGCCGGAGTGCATCGGGAAAAGTTAAGCTCTCGCAGAGCAAAGTTTCACAATAAAAATTAAACAGGTATTGCGCTGTTTGTTAATGACAAGCGCTTCGTTGTTGCTGCTCCGTTTGAGTGCTAGCCGGGAAGACGGTGGAGTTTATCTAGTAAAATAAAGCCATTGTTAAGTGGAAAATAAAATGCCATCGGCGGAAGTAGCACAATTGCGGGAGAAGAGTTAATTAGCACGGAGTGCAAATCAGTGCAGCCCTTAGAATTAAAGTGCCTCATTCCCTGAGATAGATATATTAATTGATAGTTAATTAGTATTATGTTAATTGTGTGGTTTGGGTACTAAGCTAAGAGCAAACCTATTCTTATTTAAAATTAGTATACCCTTAGGAAAGTATTATAACTTTGGTCAGATGTTTATGTCAAATAATCATGTTCTACAGCTGGCAGATATTTGCGCTGCAAAATTTTTTAAAACATAAAAATAATTAAAAAAAAGTATCGTTCATTAATTTACTTTTCTGCATTTCTGTTAATTCGGTAATAAACCATATTAAATTCATACGTTTGATTGTAGCAAATCTATTGTCATTTGTTTGTCCCGTTCCTCAAATCTGTATCTAACTAATTATACACAGAGAGAATTATGGGATCTGGAAATTGAGAATACGTGTACTCAAATTCGTACTATTCTTATTTTGAGTACTGATTTTTTAAAAATTCTAAGAATAAATTTTTGGAAGTGAAACCTCTTTTGGCGCGTCATGGAAATCCGGGGAATGACAGGTACAAAAGGGCTGCCAAAGGGTTAAACCATCCAGTTGTCATTCTGCACAGATTTTGGTTATTTTCCTCAACTCTTTCCCTCAACTTCGGTGCATATCTGATCGGTATAAAGGCCCGTAATTAGATTTTCACCGCGATCAATGGGATTTGACACGCCTTTCAGTCCGCGAGGGGACCCTCAGCCTGTAGAGTTATTATTGCTATTCTTGCCGCATGCCCGGACCAGTTGATGGGAGAATGAAGTTCCAATTGGTTATATTCTTGGGTACATCTTCCACTAGTCCCGAATAGAAGCCTCTAACCCATCTCTCTTACAGCCGTCGCCCTGCTCCGCAGGTTCTCAGAATCAATGGATTGCTTTCAGGATCTCCAAACGTGCGCGGGAGGCTTTAAAGGAAGATTGGTCTGCGCCTACCTTGACGGCTGCTTCCTGGAGATGGAGTATTGCGGGATGGTGCAACACAACTGTGCCCGCCTCATCCAGCGCAGGCACTGTGAGGATCCCCCTCGTAGCCTGATAAATACTCTTACTAACTAACCCTTCCCGGCATCCTTACAGTGTTCCTGGTTCAATACCAAGGCAAGTGCAAAGATAACTTGCATCCCATGTGCTCGACTATGGATTTCTGATCTCTAGCGGAGCACGTCCGTTTTTATACCTGGTACCCATAGGGTACAAGGGTACACCCAAAAAAAAAACCAAGCGTTTAAATTTAACGCATTGTCTTAAAATTATACTCCAAGCAGTATAACGAACTGAATGTAGATTTCATACATATTAATACAAATTTTATACTGAGTAGTATAATTTTTGTAGTGTTTTTACACAGAGGCGCATCTGCGCCAGTTCTCGAAAACACCTACACAGACAGAATTTGTAAGTAAAAATGGACTTAAAGTAAGTAAGAACGTACTAAAATAACTACTGAGAACTTTTTTACTTAATTACTTAGCTGTAAATGACCCTTTTTTGGAAAGGAACAGGCAGTGCCGGCTGTAAGTGGCTAGTTTCTGGAGAGGATTAATGAAGTGCCGGCGGTTTGTTAATATGTTAAGTTAAATGGATATAAATATTTTAGAAAGTCTATAAAAGCCAATTTACATTTCGGAAACACAATTGCTGCGACTGGTACTCGAACCCGCTATCGTCAGATTAAGACTCGAGCACTCTAAGCACTGCACCACGCATGCAAATCAGAGGGCGGCTTCAAAGACTTAAATACACACAAACGCGTGCGACAGTGGCCGAGCTATAAATAGACAAAGCGGGAGAGCAGAGCGAGACGGAGCAACACCGACGCAAAACGATCGGTGAGAGCGAGACGGAGCAACACCGACGCAAAACGGGAGAGGAGAGGGACTTTGGCGCTCTTCGCCTCTCACCCCTTTCCATCAAACTTGAGTACAGACGTAGTCAATTTAAGGATGATACCATTTCAAAAAATACTCACACCAAAATTGAGTACAAATATTTTTAAATTGAAATGGAGCCTGCCTGTATATCCAAAAGTTGGCATACGAACTAAACAACTTAATAAGAATTGCAAAATCATTCTTTGTTCCTATATTTTTAATTGATTTGCATTTTGCTTTTACCTTTTCTAGCTTATTATTATTTCTTTTGTTTGGCTCGTGTAAAGATTTCCACTCAACGATTCCGACTTACCCCGGACACAAGGGAAAGTTGCAACTTTAAATTGACTTACTTGTTGAATTATTTATCGCATTGTTCTGGCGCGTTAAGGATGTAATTGAATTCTGGCTGTCGAGTCCAGGTTAAGGAGCTTAATTTGACCGCAATGGGTTTCTTTGTCTTTTATTGCTCCCATCCCTCAATCTTTAATGTGTTTATGTGTGTCCAACTTAGGGCCAACGGCAGGCCGAGATCAGAAATGTGTCCAAACAGCGGCAAGATAAACGACTTTGGGTCTGAAATACGGCTGGCAGCCGAACCATGGATGTGGGTTTGCTGATTCGGGCTAGGGGAATTCCCCTACAATCTGCGCCTGGTCAAAGGAAAGGCAAATGCGTGTCTGTTGTTGGTGCTGCCGCTGCTGCAGTGCGAATCGAATCGATTTGATTTTCCAATCAATTAAACTTTATATAAATTGCGTCTGCGATGCTAAATATAACAACAATTGCACTGAGTTAGCAGCGACAGCAACAACAATCATTGCCACAAAGCACAGCTAGAAAATAGCAGTAGAGGTATTTGTTCCTTGTCCCTGTCTCTGTCTCATTTCTCTCCCTCTCCTCCAATGTCTCTATCAACGGCTGACTGCACAAGCATAAAAAAAGATTGTTCGACGTGATCTCCTACACCGAGATATGCAAGGGACCCTCTTTAGTACCTTTTTATTACAAATTAATTCAAAATCTTAAATGAAAGGTAAATTTACTATTAATTGGAAGGGGTATTGTTTTGTTACACACTTTTCTATGTGATTTCCATTCAAATAAGAGTCACAGCAATTTCTCTGGCACCAGACTCCGGTTTACCTAAACTATAGGATATAATAATATAATATAATATAATCGAACAAATATTGTGATTTACTTTTTTAGACAAAAACAAGTCGTCATCTGATTGTAAATAAAAATCTTAAAAAATTGGATCGAGAACAAACCAAATTGTTTTGTAAATGAAAAAGGAATTCGAATTATATCCTCCAGTTAATAATTATAAGACATTTAAAAGCTAGTGGTTGTAACTGAATCGGTGACCGGTGTTTATGTGACCGAAATTAAATGGAAACTTGCCAACCGATTGCCCAACCTCTGTTATGTAAGGAAGAAAAGTTCTATACCATTTATTTGCAGAATTTAATGTATTTACAAAAGATAAAAATCAAATGTATTGAACGCACAATTCGCTTATTAATCGTCAGGGTATATGTGGCTCATCTAAAAAGAAAATTAATAGCTTTTACATAACAATACTATACAGAATATATTCTACATACCTCCTGGGCACGTCTGCGAAAAATGACAATCAACTAAAAAGAAAATATAGTTTTACTCAACAATACCTTACAGAACACATTTTACATACTTTGTGGTTCTCGTATAAAGGTAATACACATTAATAGAAGAAGTTTGTAAAATTGGACAGCCTTCATGTTACAGGATCTTGGTTTTTATGTTGAGATGAAGACTTTACTTTTCCGCTGCTTTGCAACGACTGATTTTTAAATTGTTTCGGACTACCGAAGCCAACTTTAAACCATAGTACAGATTTTTATCTATAACTAATCAGTTAATATCTGTATCTAATGGAGATTAGCATAACATTTTCTGATTTATCATATGATTAAATATAACCTTGACATTTCTTCAACGAAAAACTAATTCTTAAAAACTCAGACCGGAACAAAGAGAGGAATGGAAATTTCTAAGAGAGAAAACGAAATTACTCGTTGACTTCGCAGTCCACTTTAGTATTAACAATACATTATAGGAACATACATTTGTTTAATTTGAATATCTTTAAAAAACATCAAAAATCGACAATTTTGAACTGATCGTTCCTTTGGCAGCTATTCTGAAAGTTTAAACCCGATAAGTTCAAAAACTGAGAAACTAGTTTGCATAGCAACGAACAGACAGACTGCAGACGGACTGATCAGGAATATATATACATATCTACATGGGTTCAAAATTATAATGCCACTAATGCAAGGGTATAAAAAAAATCAAATCAATAAAGTAAAGGTATTAGAAATATAATTGTAAATATAAAGAAACCGAAAATGTTATTTTAAGTATATAAAACATTGGGATGTCGTTGCTCCTCATTAAAGTTTCAGTGTATACATCTTCTCATTATTACCTCCTAAATGGGTTTTTTCCAGTGTAAAGCCTTCAGGGGTGCACTGGGTGTGGCCCAGAGGGCGGTGAGCTAGGTGGCACTGCATATTGCCCGACTTTGACTGCATTTTCGCATTTGGCAAATGTTTTGTGTGTGATTTTGAAATGCAGACGACGATGTTGGGCTGCGACGTGGGCCATGGCTGGCACCGAGAGGCAGCAGTGTCGGAGAGAAGAGCAGGCAGGCAGAGGGGCGCTCAATACATGGAAAGTGCATTTGATCAATCGAAGATGGCAACAATCTCGAGTTTTAAAGTACTTGCACAAAGGCAGGTGGTCTTAATGAACACAATTAGCCTAATAAGTAAACAACGACTTGGGGCGAAGCGAGCGTCAGCGGAGCGACATTAATTCAATTATTAAGGCGAGCTTTATAGGCATTACCCGCAAGAGGATGAGGATTTATTAATGCTAATTGAGTACACAGCCGAGGAGTATGTGCATGGATATATGGATATACAAGCGTATTACGTAATACGTACATACATATGTTATGATCCAGGGCCCGAGCCCAAGTGTTTTCAAATGTTTAGGCCGCAAATTACATTTTGCAAATGCAAATTTATTTACACGGCGCCTAATGTGGTTGTTTAGTGATATGGAGCTTTAGGACAGTTTATTCAACCACTTTGAGCCAATAACTAATAAATTAGCTTCTAATTTGATGGGTGCTGAAGATAGGTGGCTCCTTATCGGGGATTCCGTCTGTTTTCATCATAGCCAAAGCATTGTTACTTAAGATTTCAAGTATGAAATTATATCAGCGAAATTGTATTAGAGAATTTCTAATACATTACATTTCATTAACATTGACATTAACAGAGGCACCGTCAGTATATTGCAGTATATTGCTATCCTTAATTTTTTTTAGTATATTTCGATAGTTATCGTTCATCGAAGTCACTCGATAGTAGTTTAACGTTAGAGAGCCTAAAAAAGATGTCGAAATCAGCAAGTTTCTGGAGAGAGTGTTCGTGTTAAAAGAGTCGTGCGTAAAATAAAACCAAAACAATATTGAACGTTAAATATATATATAACAATCCATGTAACGTTTCCCAAAAATAAACATAATTTGTAATCCTACAATTATAAGATAAAATTCCATATAAAGGCCGTGATTTTCCCTTCAAAGTCAAGTTGTATATGCCACCTACCCAGGGGATACCTCATCGACAACAGTCTGACAAAGTTATGCAATTATTCTCCATTTTGCTCAATTTTTTATTCCGTTCAGGACATTTTGCACTTGGACTAATTTCAAAGAGCCATATATCAGGTCCCTTCCCTACGCCACCATCCGCAAATTCCACTCTCTCCGCTGGTGAAAAGACACCTGTAGACTCGCACCTTCACTTCTTTCCTTCTCAGCAGCCCCCCAGTAACCCCTTTTCACGGGAAAAACCTGACAAATGTGCGTCAAGTTACTGGCAACTTATTTTCCACGGCCACGCCCTGTGTCCGCCCACAGTTTGAACCGAAGTTGAGCAAAAATATTTAACTTGGTGGCAGCGGAATCTTTTATAATTAATTTGCCACTCTGCCGGCTCTTTTTTACTCGCGTCTCACGGCCGCGGGCTCAACTTGGGTGGCGGCTTCATATTTTACCCATTAGAGGACGCCCGCATTTTCCTCAAATAGTTTCAGCCCGGACACGTATTTATATTCATGGGCGAAAGTAACATTTTCTTTTGGCGCCCTCGGTGTCTTTAAGTTTTCTGACTGCAATTTATGGGGGTCGATGGATGGGACATGCTCGTACGCATAATACTTACAAGGGGAAGGACTCAACACGAGATTAGACATGTGAAAATGGTTAATTATTTTAAAAATATTTAGCCTATTTCACTGAGAGCCGCCGTTTACGGACGAAGATGAATCTTAGTATCTATCTATCTATCTATCTATCTCTTCGATTGCTCAATACCACGTTTCAGCAGATTGCGATTTCTGAGTTGAAGAAAACACTGGAATTATTACTGCTAAAAGATTCACAAGCGAATATGCTAATTTCGCTCTTAGTAGGTATAAATAGAGCTCGAAAAGATTGTATAAGCTGAGAAGATAATTGACTCTAACGTAATGCCCCACCACGAAAGCTCATTCAAAGCTTCGGAATATGTTGACAAGCTCTCCAACGGATCGACGTCATCTTATGATGGATGGGTTATCTGATTTACTAAGTTGTTTGCTATATTTTGTTTGTTTTCCTCTATTTGGCTGGCTGATTTCAGTAAAAAGTTGAAAGCGAACGCATGACGAGATCAGTCATCGATTTGCGCGGTTTACCATGGGTTCGCTTTTTGCTGTGATGCTGCTCATTCTTGGGTCAAGTTTGGCACAACTTGTTTACCGAGACTACGGACTTGGCGCCGGTAATGGAAAACCCTTTTCTGAATGTCCAAAAGGTCTGATCTGTGGCAGAAATACTGACGGTAAAAGTCCCTTTGAGAGTGACGAGGTCGAAGCTGAATCTGGCAGTGGAGGCCGTTTTATTCAAAGCGGTAGCGGTCTGATCAGTGGCAGCAATTCTGGAGGTCCACTTTACACTGCTAATCATCAAGGAGGACTCATTTCTGGAGGAAATAGTGGAGGTCCATTTGGGAGTAACCAAGGAAATGACGGCTTAATAGAAGGAAGAGGCAATGGAGGACCCTTTGCGCAAAGTGGAAGCGGTCTGATCAGTGGCAGTAATTCTGAAGGTCCCTTTAACCCTGCTAATCAGCACGGAGGACTCATTTCTGGAGGATATAGTGGAGGTCCTTTTGGGAGTAACCACGGAAAGGACGGCCTGATAGTTGGAACAAGCAATGGAGGACCCTTTGCTCAAAGTGAAACCGGTCTGATCAGTGGCAGTCATACTGGAGGTCCCTTTTTCCCTGGTAATCATCGAGGAGGGCTCATTTCTGGAGGAAATAGTGGAGGTCCATTTGGGAGTAACCAAGGAAATGACGGCTTAATAGAAGGAAGAGGCAATGGAGGACCCTTTACTCAAAGTGGAAGCGGTCTGATCAGTGGCAGTAATTCTGGAGGTCCCTTTAACCCTGCTAATCAGCACGGAGGACTCATTTCTGGAGGATATAGTGGAGGTCCTTTGGGAGTAACCACGGAAAGGACGGCCTGATAGTTGAAACAAACAATGGAGGACCCTTTGCTCAAAGTGAAACCGGTCTGATCAGTGGCAGTCATACTGGAGGTCCCTTTTTCCTGGTAATCATCAAGGAGGGCTCATTTCTGGAGGAAATAGTCGAGGTACATGGACCTAAATTTGGAAGTGACCAAGGAACAAACGGCTTGATAGTTGGAACCGGCAACGGAGGATCATTTCCTGAATGTCCAAGAGGTCGGATCTGTGACAGTACTGACAATAGATTCCTTTACAGAGTGAACAAAAGATAAGGCGGCTTGATAACTGGAGAAGGCAGTGGACTGACCAGTTGCAATTCCTCTGGTAAACGCTCCAATAACATAAAGTGACCAGGAACCATTGAATCAAGAGTCGCTGAGAACTTAAAGCCATACTAGAGAACCAAGAAAATATAAATATTTATAAATAACAAATATATTCTTTCATTGACATTGTTGTAAGAATTTACTTCGTTAAGTACCTCAGACCTGTATCGAATTAACACATTAAATTTAAAAAATGCAGGAATGTGACAAACATCAAAAGCTTAAGTATACCATTAAGTTCTCTCCACTTGAGGCTTATACAAAAGTGTGGGTGCGTTTTTATGGACTTAAATATATATTTTTTTCCTTTCCCTACTTGCCGCATTAAGCTGTCGTCACAAGTCATGTTAGCGCCTGCCAGGTGAAAAACGGTGGCCAACGTGTGTATATATGTATGTACTCGTAGGTATATGGGGCGGTAAATGAAGCATGTGCCTGTGGTCGAAAGCGGGTGGTGCAGGTGTGGCAGAGATGGGGAAGTGCAAGTGCAACTGCCACAATCTTGCCGCTAGCTGGCAGTTTGCGCGGCGCCAAATGGGAAAATGAGAGCAGTAAGCACAGCTCGCAAATGTTGCTGACAGCGTCACTTAGTCCGCTGGCTCTATGTGCAGAAATACCCAGAACTTCTATTTATGTATGTGAGTTTGTGAATGCATATATGCCTGTCCGGGTGCCACAGGGGTGTGCATAAGAGTGCAGTCACCTCACCTCTCTCCAACACGCTGCAAACGAGTGCTGACAAATGGGCTGACCAGGCATATAATAATGTATTTATGATTTCGTATATCAGCAATTTGGTCGTTACGCCAGCGCCCCGAACATTGTGTAATTTTCTAATTCCCGGCTTCTGTTCAAACTCAACTTTCTCGCCTAAAAGCGGTCAGCGAGGCAGGTCAAGCGCACGGCAGAGTAACACAAAGCAGTAGGCGCCAGGAGCGGATCGGGGGTGGCATCTGCTCAAGAAAACTTGTATTTAATTCAATCTACGAAGAAGACAGAGCAGCTATATTTTTTAATTTGTTCTGTATTGATAAGGTTATTTATTAAAAAAAAAAAATACAAAATTTCTATCTACAGAAATAAAAAAATTACATTTCTGCTTTCATGGAATGATTACTAATTACGACTCATTTTAATTATATAAGCAAAAATCACATGTATTTCCTTGAAATTGACCCGTGCCAGCGTTTCGATATTAGTTTAAACAATTAATTAAAACTTGATTAAATCGACTTGTATTTTCTATGGAAATTATATATTAATGCGAAACGACTCGTAAAGAGACTCTGTAAAATGTTTATTCTATTCTAGAAACTGGAAACTGGCTTATAAACAACAAGTATTTTATTAGTCGCTTTAAATCCGAATTGAAATTAATTCTTATTTCTATAGTGGAAAGTGGTTTTCTAAGCAAAATTTATAAGTTAAATAATTATTTGTTTGGCTGAATAGAAATTTTTTTTTGGCTGATAAAAATTAGCTTATTTTTAAACATTTAAATTATTCATCGCCTTAAATCCAAATTTATATTAATTTCTGGAACGTGCACGATTTTAATTTTCTTTTGAATTTCTATAATGGAAAGTGGTTCTTTAAGAATAATGTGTAATTTATAGAATTAGTTGTTTGACTGAATTCATAAAAAGGGTAACTCATTATCGTTAGGCGCGTTCATCAACCCCAACATTAGTTCTTGCATAGATCTAGAGATCCTCCGATACTAATGGATTTTTGAGCCATAAGCAATCTCCTGCTGTTGTGGTGCCTTGCATAACAGGTAAAATACCTTCATATCTTTTAACTTATAAAGGCAATCCCATCCAAATAGCTCCAAACTCTAATCCGGCCAATTTCAAGTCGATTAAATCGCTCGCATCTTTTGGTTACCATGGAAAACCTTTCAACACGCTCGGAATGAAAAACTTCTAAGCAAGCAGAGGAGTACCAAGGGCAAATTGAACTGAAACTAAGATGGCAAAAAGTTTTATCTGCTTTTTGTTAGCCTCGAGGGAAAGTTAAATGGTCCAAGAGTAACCTTTTATGCAGTTGTTTATGGACCTGAGTATGGGTATAAGGGGGCGATGGCTTCATACCTTTCCAGATTCTGTGGTGCATTTTTTTTATGCCTTCGCCGGTGCTGGATTGCCATTTTTGGGTGTAGCCCTCTAAAATGTCTGATGCTAGGTGTGAAAACTGTTCAGCATGATTTATACGATCCGGATACTTACTTGCATATCTGTGACAAAGTGCCTCTTTGATTTATAGCCCTTGTGGGCAAACATAAAAAATAAAACAATGCTGTTTCATTGAAATATTTTGTTGCAATTGGAATTTTTTCACTAAAGCTGTCAATAAGGGTGATTGTGATTGAGGAGCTGATAATGGAATTTGTTTTAATTTCTAATTAGGATTAATTAGTGTATTAGTGAGTATAACCATAGTTGATGCGGCGATTAAAGCTTAAAAACCTGACCTTAGAACAGCCAAAGTTTCTCTCATAAATCTTTTACTATCGATTGAGAAAAAAAATGTGATAAATGCAAAGAGCTTTATTTACGCTTAGTCTTTATCTACGTATATATTGATCGTGTTGTGGCCATTGGCGACAATGGGCTGATGCCCGCCTCTGGAGCCGCGTACATCGATGCTCTGGGAGTCTCCGCCTCCAACAACGTATCGCTGGTTATAGTTGTGGTAGTCGACGCCATGGTACCGCGCCGTTGTCCAGTAGTAGAGCACATCGCCGGGCTGCAGTCGGTGCTGCCTGTTGCGGTACGTCCATCGGCCGTTCCGGGCACTCACTATGTCCGCCGCCCAGGTTTGATCGGAGAGATCGTCCATTTCCTCGTTGACCTTGCCGTGAAAGGCGAACAGCGAGAGGCCTGGCTCGTCGGGAATGGAGACCTCGAAGCCCTGTGGCGAATTGACCTTCACGGAGGCCTTGGGCACATCGTAGGCGAAGATGCCTACGATTAGAAGCAGAAAGACCGACAGCTTTGTGACCTGCGACATGGCGATGCTAACTGGATTTAGTCGGCGACTGAGTGCCCGCTTTTGTAGCCCTGCAGGGCGAGCTTATCTCCTCTGGTTGTCGGTTGTTTTTCACTTTTTTACTCCCGTAAGCTGTGAATTTCCCGCCGGCGGGGCATCCCCTCGCCAGGGGCTCAGCCGCGTGCCCGAAAGTATGCAATACAAATATTTGCATAGCAATATTTCTCAAGAACGGGCGCGGGTAGATGGGGAAGAGCTTTAAGCTATAGCCACACCGCACGAGTGCGGTTTGCTTTGGGACAGCGACTCCTTTGTGCCGCACAACGAATATATATACTCGTATGCAGATGATCCTGGCAACTCGCCTTGTTGGCCACACAGCAATCTTGTGGCATTGTTGCCGGTCCAGTTTTACTTTGGCCGTAAGTATGTACTATAAGTACTTACTTCCCCCCACTAAAACACACAGGCCTGGCATCCTTCTTTGGCATTCGCGTCCCATACAAAGCGAAGGATAAAGAGGCAGAGGTGAAGGAGGGGTAGGCTGCATCCAGTGGGAGATACTTAGACAGTCAATTGCTGTCAGTGGCACAAAGTGATGGGGCAATGTTAACTATGCAGCCAGACGGCAGGCATTTAAGGTTCAGGCTGCAGTCACTACTTTGGAAGAGATGCCCTCTCCAGACAGGGGTTGGGTTCCAGGTCGTTGTCTTATGAATTGAAGTAATACTATTTTTAAAATAAATATATATTAAATTATATTATAAATATTAAGCTATAGTTTTCTGTTACTCTTAACTCCTTTCTTTTAAATTATTTCAGATGCGTTGCCATATTTAAGCCTTTGTACCAACTAATTCTATTTGACTTTATTATATATTTGTTTCGAGTTTAATGCTACTTTTATGTCAGATCCCAAACATTTCATCTGGCTTATCAGCACTCTGCACCCCAACCCGAGAGCCGCTCTTAAAGCGGCTTATGTCCCCGGGCCTGGCCTAACCAGATGGTAGTTAATTCTTAATTGCTCTGCAATTTGTCAAACAAAATGATTCAGCTAACCAACTCGGACGCACGGCTCTCGCCGGACCGACAATTGTCCCAGAAACAACATTAAAACACAAAGCGCAATATCAACTTCGCCCCGAATGGCTACCAAAAAAAATCCGGGAGCTTGGGGAGGAAGTGGAACTAACGGTGACGGGCCGGAAAAACAAGCAAAGTCAAACCACAGCAAACCGAAACTAAATAGCTGAACATTTATACAAGCAATCTATCCGGCGCTGGCCCGCTCAATCTATTCATTCAGTCATTCGGCCATCCACTCACTCGGTCATTCGTTCAGCTGTCCATCGCAATGCGGGTCGCGATGCCCGGGTCATCTATCCTCCAAATGTTTGCTGATGTTGCGCCCAAGCGGCTGGCGCTGATTTATAAGCTGCATGCCACTGACCACTTGATTGCGTATCTGTGTCCCGCGTCCTCACTCTTTCCACACTCGAAAAAACTAGCCAAGGCGAAAGAAAGAGCTAAGACTTGCGGTAAAATTTAGCATTATAGGCGGTGTTGAATTTGCTGTCGATATGGAATCGACTGAAAAGGTGTGAATATAACAAGATATTTTATAAAAAGTATTTTATAAACGTATACAGTACCAAATCCATGTTACTTTTTGAGAACAAAATTCACCAATGGAAACGATTTTACATATTTTTTCCTTTATAATACGGTCAGAGACATGCTTTAAAAACTAATTCACCCGGTATGGTATTTCTGTTTTTTGGACATGAATACAAAACCTTATTTCAATGTTGTTTATAGACGTAACCTAAAGTACACTTTAGAACAACGCTGTAATTAATTAAAAACCCTCAAACCTGTGGCTTACTTGATAAGGTATACTATAATTTCATTCATTATAAGTAAGGCTACACGTGAAAATAAAAGTCATGAAAATAAGGGTCAAATGGAAATCCTTTGACGCTACAAATAAATAAAATGAAACATTTATTGGGCGAGTTACTTTCAAACAAATATTAATATATAAACTATATATCTCTCTATATATATCTATCTATAATCTGATACCCAAGCAGATCAAGTTTATAAAACATAAAACTTATCTTATTGGCTCATGGCTCATGGCCCTTGAGGGCACTCTGATCTCAGAAGTTTTCCTCGTTGGCAAAGGTATTATTATACCCTTGCAGAGGGTATTATAATTTTGCCATGATATTTGCAACGCAGTGAAGGAGGCATCTTAGACCCCATAAAGTATATATATTCTTAATCAGCATCACCAGCCGAGTCGATCTAGCCATGTCCGTCTGTCTGTCTGTCCGTCTGTCTGTCCGTCTGTCTGTCTGTCCGTCTGTCTGTCCGTCTGTCTGTCGGTTTCTACGCGAACTAGTCTCTCAGTTTTGAGCTATCGGGCTGAAATTTTCAGCATAGTCTTATTTCTTTAGCACGCAGTATATATGTCGGAACGGCCGAAATCGGACCACTATATCCTATAGCTGCCATAGGAATGATGGCGAAATTAATGTAAAAATTTTTAATTTCTCTGTTTTTCAACGAATTTTTATAAATTTCGAGATATAGTCGTTTTTATAGTTCTAGAATTACGGTTTTAATTTCATTAAGATCGGACAACTATATCATATAGCTGCCATAGAAGGGATCGGTCGATTTATATGAAAATGTAAAATTCTACATGTAAAATATAAAATTTACAAAATTTACATAATTTGACATTTTTTTTTACATTACCAAAATGGATCGATTTTCAATGATCCAATTGCTGACTGCAAGGGTATATAAACTTCGGTTTACCGAAGTTAGCTTTCTTTCTCGTTTTAATATTATTATTACAGTAGGGATTAATGAAACTATTATTTGGCTTTGTCTAATTTTTGCAAGAGTACTGATTAGTTAGATTTAGTTTAAGTTTAGTTTCTTTTTTCTGAGTGCATGTGTGTGTAATTTATTTACGTTAACACGCGCTAGCCCAAAGTATGCCACACCCAAAAAAGCCAGGATGGGGATGAAGAGCAATTTTCATTTATTTTAAATGGCATAGAAAATTGCAAACTGACATTTTTCTGGCCCAAGTGCTCAGCTGGTTTGGCCCTTTTCCATCTTTTCCATCGGTTCCCACTGGCTTTGTGCACACAGCCGGAAATTTGTGTAGTTGTGTAGCCGGGCTGGCATTAGATGCCGTCCAGGTCCCCGACTGATTACCATGAAATTACATTGTTTCGCACTTAAACATGCCGGCCAGTGTAGATGAGGGCCGAAAGCACTCTCTCTCTCCACTGTCCCGTCCCTCGCACCCTTTCGGCTTAATTAAGTGGCCTGTTTTTATCTGTGGCAAACATTTCCTTACCTCACCGACACGCCGCCCATGCACAGCATTGAATTTAATTGCTTGCATTTATTGTTAATTGATTTTATTTTTAGCAGTTTAGCATGGAGAGGTTTTTTTGGGCAGTCAGTCAGGTGCTTGGCGATTTATTCGGGCGTGATTTAATTTGTTTGGTATTTGCCTAAATTGAATGTAAATTGATTTTAAACTTAATTCGATTTTTTGAAACTGTCAATGATGCATGTCAGAAGCCACAGCAACAGCAGAAGGAGGGCTTCGATGCAGGAATCCCATTAAGCCGCCGAGCATAATTCGATCAGCGGGCTGATACTATATTTTTCTGAATAATTTGGTGTACATTGCTGCGTGCATGTAATGCTGTCTGTGATGTATCAACTTGTCAGTAATGCATCATTTAATATTCGCAATAAGTCGCCAATAAGCCACGCATGTTCAGCATGCTCGACCATGCTTTGGGTCTTTACGGTTACACTTTTATATTTGGCTAGAAAGGAAACTTTATTTAAATTATGATATGTAAGGTAATCTACGATTGGGTTGAGATTTCTGATACAAAAGATTTCTTTCCATAACATAATTAAAGATATTATTTCAGAAAAACAAAGACTCTGACTGAAATGCGATTACTTTCTGGCGATCTAACTTCGCCATCTGGCAACGCTGGCTTTTGGACTCATCCTAACACACGTTTGGTCACACTAACTCTACGAAAGCGACGCTAAATAAAAAACACGCTTAATTCTGCAATTGATGATAGGATGTCACTGCAAATTATTAATAAATAAGTATTTATACGGCTTTGATACAGTACACAAGTTTTCATTAATTAAAGGCTTCATTAGAACCTTGAAAGAGACAACTATTTGTCTTGTTTGGTTTTATTTTTTGTAAGGAGACTACGGTCACCCTAATTTATAAGGTAAAAACTACCAATGGTCGCAATTCGCAGTACACAATCAATTTTGTCAACTAATGCATTCATTGTTTATTTAAAATGACGTATAGTCGTCTTGGTCGCACTTAGTTAAAACCCTATGGATGCTGTCAAGCTTCTAGCTTTTTAATGTTGTGTCATAAGGCCATAAGCAACCAAGTAAGCTTAAAAATGTCCTCTTTTAGATCTAGATTTTAGTGGAAAGCTATTTTGCGGTTGCATCGATTTCCCTTATGCTATCCCTCCCTACTACATTCGACATTTGGATACAAAAGTTGTAAGCCATCTGGCAAGACTATCTTTTGGACTCATCCTAATATAAGATTGGTAACACTAACTCTACGCTTAATGAACTGCACACTTGATCTCCGCAATTGATGATAGGATATCACTGCAAATTACTCTAAAATAATTTTTAAACAACCATGTAAGCTTGGAAATTTCCTGTTTTAGACTTAACTTTACTAGATTTTAGTGGAAAGCTACTCTGCGGCTGCATTGATGTCCCCAACAGCTGCCTTTGCTATTCCTCCCTACTACATTCGACAGTCTTTGCTTATCCATCTCAATTTCCCCATAATCAATTTCACAGTGCTGCTGGGAAAGCAAACACCTCGGTACTCCTCCACTCACGCACAGTCGTGTACGGAACACACGTACAGTACGTATATCTGGAGAGTAAGCAATAAGCTAAGCCAAGATCTATCCAAGCATACACCTGTCATAGCTCGCACCCCCGCTCTCCCCAACTCCCATTACGGACCGCAACCACTTCGCATGTAGCGCTTGCCTTACACATAAGTTCAGTTGCTCAAACACGAGGACAGTTTCCCCAACGCTGGCAGCCCCTTCCGGCGCCACTGCGCACATATTTAAAGAGCAAACGTTTATCTAAGTTGTACCGTTGCGGTTTCCGTTGACATTCAAATGCGGAAGCACCTGTCGCCCAGTCGAGGAACCCAGCCCGGAGACTACGGCTCGAAGATGTTCCACTCAGGACTCGGGACACTCAGGAGTTGCGATGGGGATGCGATGGGCGGCGGATGGGGGGCTGGCATTCACTTCCGATTTCACACGCATACGGACGGGAGCATGAGCACTAGATATTGCAAGGGTGGTTTCAAGAGTATTTATTTGATGATTTCCATATAAGAGAGGAAATTTTAAAAATAAGTATGTTTAAGAATAAAATGCAAAGCAACTGTATGTTTCTTAAAGAGGAAACCAACGTCTACATCTCACTAAAAAAAACAAGTAAGAAAGCTACAGTCAAGTGTGACCGAGTGTGAGATATCCGGTACCCAAATTATTGCGCATGAAAATGAACAAAATGTTGACAAATGAAGACAAATGTTGCTAAAAACATGTTGAGCAACGTTCAAAAAAGACAAATTCTGCAGCTGTTCGCAGCTGCATTACGAATAAATACTGCGCCCGTAAGCACGCAACACTTTTTTTCGTTACTGCCTTGTGGCTCAGAACCATCACAGAAACTTTATTGTTTAATAACTTCCATGTTTATCATCCGATTTTACTCAAATTTTCAGAAAACTTCCGCCAATTCCTATTTATTTATTTTATTTATTTACTTTGGGCCAAAAGTTAGAACTATAGCTTATATAAGTTTTTTACGTTTTTCGGGGGCGGAAGTGGGCGTGGCCGAATTTTAAAACAAACTTGATCTGCGTGCAACAGATTCCAATGTTGTCACCATATTTGGTAATTCTAGTCTCTGAGATCTGTTGTTTCACACGGACGGACGGACGGACAGACGGCTGGTAATGCTGATCAAGAATATATATACTTTATGGGGTCGGAGATGCCTCCTTCTGCCTGTTACATACATTCTCGATTGGCACTAACTTATAATACCTTTGTGCCCTATAGGTACCGGGTATAATTATGTTTTGAAACGTGCCAAATTTAAGTCTATAACAGAGAGTACTTTGGTGTTTTTTGCCTAATTAGAAAATTACTGTTGCATTGCAGATCAAAAAATTTTGAATATAAAATTAAATTTCAGTTCCACATAATAAGAACTTTCCGTACGCACCTCGGGCGGTACATTGCCGGATACACACTCCGTCGGGCATACACGCAAGTTTCTGCAGATTCCGCCGGCATACTATATAGTGCCCGACGGCGAGGCCCTGGAGGACTTTGCCACTTTGTAGTTGCTTTTGAATTCCCAAGTGCCTGGCGTCATCAACTTTAAATGGTTTCGCTTACACCTCCAGCATGCCATTGAACAAATTAATTACTCGACAACTTTACAAGCGTTCCAATGCCCCGCTCTACCCCTTGCCGCCAGTAGTGGAATGCCTCCGCCACTCCGCAGATGCGCGGTTTCCTTCTGCTCAAGCGGCTGCTCATTAGAGTGCTGCATATTGTTACCAAGTCGCCTTCATCATCGCCATCGCCATCGCCTGCCTCATCATCGCCCTTGGCATCGTCATCCTCCACGCACATCCTGGACCTGAAAAAGGGTGTACACGCATTTTCGATTGCTGAGCTCATTAATAATGGGCTCTGGTGCGATCCTGGCCATGTATTTGTGCGCATTGTGAGTTATGCTTCACGCTGGCCATTGCCCAACAAAGCAGCCAAAATGGTCATTATTATAGAGATGGCATGGAGGAGAGTCACGGAGCAGCAAGTTTGTTGAATTTTAACATCTTACGGCGATTTTAGTTTTCTGAAAAATATTTTGTACCACCTTAGCTTGGGCGATTTTTGTAAGCTTATTCACTCGCAGCCCTAATGGAAATTATTACCATAATATTAATTAAATAAAAGATTTTACTCTTTGTCACTTGCGTTTTGAAATCATTTAAAAAGGTGTCTAAAACTATGCTACAAAATGTGTCATAATAACAAAATACAAATTGGCATTGTATTTGATGCTTCAAACAGTTTCTTAAACATTTCCCTAATGGAAATTATTAACATAATATTAATTAAATAAAAGATTTTACTCTTTTTTGTTCTTAGTACATTTATTTGTCACTTGCGTTTTGAAATCATTTAAAAAGGTGTCTAAAACTATGCTACAAAATGCGTCATAATAAAAAAACACTAATTGGTATTGGATTTGGTGCTTCAAAAAGTTTCTTAAACATTTCATTATAAAATTATTTCATAACTATATGGACTATAGACTTCAAGTTTGCGCAAATTACGAATAATGAAAATACAGGTCACGAAAAATCTGAATAAGAATTATTAATTCATAACGCTAGTGACTGCCGGTTCTATATTCATAAAGTGCAGAGCTGTACTTTGTATTATTTCTAATTTATTAAAAATTTATGGACTAGGTGAAGCCTTTGTGAAATGCCTCTTGGTTTTAATAAATATTTATTAAAATAATTTCCAAATATATTATATTCATTAAATGAAAGCGAAAGAGGTATAACTTGGGTGTACATACATTTATTCTTTAGTTTCTTAAATGTTATCTTTTTTGACTTGCAATGTAAATGTTTTTCTCTTAGCAGTTCCTATACTCTTAGTTTATGTATCCTTTTAATAGTTCCATTATTGGTAAGGAACTTCCCTTTATTAAGTCAGATTCTCGTCATTGCACAGTTCTTCTTAGTTTCTGTCTCTGAATCCTACATTCACTGTGGCTTACTTATTTATTTCTTCACGACAGCTTATTGAGCCTGTAGTTTTATCATAAGTTGTTTTTAAAATTTATAAAAGAACTAAAACACATATTTCGAACTCATTTAATCAGACCCTATCCGACAGTCTTGAGAAATCATTCCGATTATTATCGTTTGCAAACAATAAAGAAGATAAGGAAATCCCATAAAAGCAAATCACGTCCATGGATCACGTTGGCATCTCTGAAATTATTACAATGCACTGACTAAATGGCCATACATTCTGTTTCTTGGCTGCTGCCGCTGCATTCGCCTCCGCCGGTTTTGGTTGCGTTCCCGCTCGCATAGCCGGAAATTGGAAAAGTGTTGCTTTATGCGCAACAACGAGGGGAGGAGCCGGAGCGGGAGCGGGAGCAGGAGCAGGAGCATCTGTGGCTGGGACTTGGTAGCTTAGTCGCTTTATGCATGCGCCTCCCACCAACGGTTGCAACCGGAGTCCGGCCATTGTCCTGGCCAAAAGAGGAGAGAGCGTGGCCAGGATATGAATTCTAGGGACTACGTGGTCCAGTGTGTGGAGTGCCGTGCCGCTGGCTTCGTTTTTCCGGGAGTTGTCCTGGAGAGCTGCTAATGGGGCTGTTGAGCATGCATTGTCCTAGTCCCTGGCCACGAGGAGGGGCTACTCTCATCGGAGTTGATTCATCCGGAAAGACGTATGCGATATTTATGTAAACTCCATTTATCCAATCCGGCCGGCCGTGCTGCGGTTCACAAAATTGCCGCGTGTTTGCCGAAAATTATTATATCAGTACTGATGGTCCTAGCAGTTAACCATTAAAAGCACTGGGAATCATAGAGTTTCGCGGCCGCTTTTGTTGCCTCTTCAATAAATTGGCTGATATTTCAGTTTTTTGCGCTCTGCGAAAATCAGTCAAATTTATATCTGTGGTAAATGCGGAATCCACCCAGGGCCAGACTCTTCATTTTGTTATTTTACAAATACGTAATTTTGTTTAGCGTAATTGCGGCTGCAATTGAAACCGGACTCTTGATTGGAGAGCACAATGTACACACAGAGCCCACACACTCGCACACTCGCACACTCACATTTTCGCCATTGTTGCCAATTTGATATTTACGTTTTAATGAAGGCGCTTTTTTGTTTGGCCAATCGCCGATGAGCTCGCGAACTGTATGCAAAATCCATCACTCGATTGCATTCAAAATGAGATTTTTGGTTTTCATTTGTATCTGGCCGTCGCTACAGATCCGAGTTAATGAGCAGCCCGTAGTCACGCCCGTCTGTGTCCGTTTTCCAATAAAGGCCAAGAGCAAACAAACTCTGCTGCTGGTCGGGCAAAAGCGCAAAAGCGCAAAAGCGGCAAAAGGGCAAAGTTAATAAAAGTTCGCGACATGGAAAAACGGCGGAGCACGAGTATGTACTCGCAAGTACAAGTATGGGGGCTACTTTCTGGGAAATGCGAAAATGTGTTTAATAGGTTACTCCTACAGACTCTGCGGTTAAGGATTTAAATCTGAAATGTATGAAACTGGAACTTGATAACTTTTAATAAAATATAAATTATTTTCTAGGTAATAATTATTAGCACCAGTACTCGCACCAGTATTAGCTACTTTTAAGGAAATGCGAAATTGTGTTTAATAGAGAAACCTATTGAAATGTGGTTAAGAATTTAAATCTGAAATTTATAAAACTGGAACCTGATAACTTTTAATAAACTATATATTCTTTTGTAGTATATTTACTATATTTATTTTCTGGTAAATAATTATTAGGAATATAATGAAACCGGCTAAGTAATTCTGCCCCAAAGATCGACCTAAAACATTTTTGTGTTTAATAGGTTCCTTTTCGGTTAAGCATTTAAATCTGAAATCTATGAAACTGGAACTTGATATCTTTTAATAAATTATAAATTATTAATAAGTACAAGTATGGTAGCTACTTTCAGGGAAGTGCGAAATTGTGTTTAATAATAGGTTCCCATTATAGACTCTGCGGTTAAGGATATAAATCTGAAATTTTAAAAACTGGAACTAGATACATTTTAATAAATTATATATAATTTTGCTATATATATTATTTACTATATTTATTATCTATCTAAAAATTATTATTAGCAAGCTGGCTAAGTAATTCTGCCCCAACGATCGACCTGAAAAATTGGCAATTAGAGCTGGGGCACATTTTTCTTGCTTGGCCGCCATCTGACAGGTGAGTTAATTAAATTTTGGTTTGCCAGCTACGGAAGTTCCGCTATTGCATTTGGCCCTGTCTGCTGCCTGCTGCCGTTGTCTTTCAACTCTTTGAGGTTTTTCAACCGGTCCTCCTTGCGCCGCTTGGCTTCCCGTCTTATCCCCGGTATTTTGCTCTCGTTTGTCTCATTCCATTGCGGCTTTCCCGATCATTGGTAATTTACGCTTCACATGACCGAAGTCGGAAAAATTCCTCCTTTCTTTTTCCACTTGCGGCTTGGCCCGGCAGTGTTTTTCCCTGTTGTTGTTGACTTTAAACTTGGGCCATAGGTGATGCTGGTGCGTGTTCGGGGCTAAGCTGCTTATCCTGCCTAGGGAAATGCGGTTAGGACTCTTGGTCTTGGTCTGGCTCTGGGTTCTGGTCTCTGACAGTGATTGGTGCCAGTGTCAGGGATTTATTTATCTTTAAGAGCGTATTTATTGTCCCGCATTAAAGCCGCGACGGCCGCAAGGTGGGCTCGAGGCTCGAAGGAGCAAACCTTAAAGGCAAGGCTTCCTCCTCGGGAATCCCTCGGCTCGGGAGTTGGGAAAAACCGGGGTCAAGTGGCGGATTGATCACTATTTCGGGGCTCATCATACATCTTCACTTTTCATTTGCTCCCCTCGATGTGTGCGAGCAATCCTGGTCATTTGACACTTTCGCTTTGCGAGCCGTACAATTTATTTCACTTTTATCAGACATCAAGACATATTGATTTTTGTCTTGTTGGGCGCCAAAAATATTGCCAGCCAGAGACGATAATCTGCTGGGCCGGCAGCCCGACCAAAAAGGTTGGATTGGCCTTCTTATGAGGGTCATATGCCTATGTCTCTTGGACGTAATCAAAGTTGATTGATTACGTGAGCTCGTCGTCCCGTTGGGTTGATGACATGCTCCTTCGTTTATTGGGCCTCCTTCCCCCACCCTCTCAATGTCGTTAATTTTTAATCATCTTTTTTTTAGTCGCAAATTAGTTTGGACATTCTGTTTTGATGTGGGTGCCAAAATATATTAATTAATTCTCCTTGCTCAGGTAAATCCGCTTAGTAACCAACCAATTTCCAGGAAGGCTTTTGTCCCAAGTTTATTTTGCCTATTTGCTGTATAAGCCGCTTTGGGTTGTCTAGTTGCTGGTCATTAGAGGGCAATCCTGGAAATTAAGGACAGAACAATAGAATATATTCCAACATTCTACCCAAGGGAAGAAACAGGCAGAAATCTAATTTAATCTAGCTCTGTAAACACTTCAAGGGAGGTATTATAATTTTATGTTTACATTACATGAAGTTACAAATCATTATTATTATTTAGGGGCACGCTAAAGTCGCCGAAACGATTACTCAGATCTACGTTTAAAATATGGGTTATTAAAATAACGTAGGTATTTTAAAAAGTTTAGTTTTGGATCGCCCTAACCTGAAACCACGGTTCGAGACTCTAGTAACCATCTGAGGTCGGTGCTAGTGCGAGCGATATTAAAATAAGTTAGGTTGCAACTTTATTGTAAAGGATTGAATACTGATGAAGAAGCTTTGCTGTTTATTATACCCGGTACCCATAGGGTACAAGGGTATTATAAGTTAGTGCCAACCGAGAATGTATGTAACAGGCAGAAGGAGAAATCTCCGACCCTATAAAGTATATATATTCTTGATCAGCGTCACTAGCCGAGTCGATCTAGCCATGTCCGTCTGTCCGTCTGTCCGTCCGTGTGAAACAACAGATCTCAGAGACTATAAGAGCTAGAGTTACCAAATTTGGTGACAACATTGGAATCTGTTGCACGCAGATCAAGTTTGTTTTAAAATTTGGCCACGCCCCGCCCCAAAAACGTAAAAACTTAAAGAAGATAGATTCGTAAATTTTGGCTCAAAGTAAATAAATACAATAAATAAGTGGGCATTTGCGGACGTTTTCTGAAAATTTGAGTAAAATCGGATGATAAACATGGAAGTTATTAAACAATTAAGTTTCTTACCATCTTGAGCCACAACGGCAGTAGCGAAAAAAAGTGTTGCGTGCTTTTGGGCGCAGTATTAATTCGTAATGCAGCTGCGTACAGAATTTGTCTCTTTTAAACTTTGCTCAACATGTTTTTGGCAAAATTTGTCTTTATTTGTCAACATTTTGTTTTTCCCATGTCCGTGTGCTATTTAATTTCACGCACAATACTTTGGGTACCGGGTATCTCACAGTCGGTCGCACTCGACTGTAGCTTTCTCACTTGTTTGATATACAAATCTGCAAAAATCCCTTGTGATATTCCAACAAAGCTTTCAAGTTCTTTAAGAAATTAGCTTCTCTTCCTATGTAAATTTTTTTGGTATTCCCACTATTTTATACTTCGTTCCCTTAGAGCTGAACTTATTGCCAATCGAATACGTTTGTGACAGGCAAAAAAACGCATAAACTATATATATTCCTGATCAGATGAGTTGATATTGCTGTGTCCATATAAACCGTTTTATATACATACTACAGCTACCAAAATTAACATCATCATGAACAGCATGCAGATCAAGTTTGCTTTAATATTTGCCAACGCCCACTACCGTCAACATAAATCATAATAAGGCGCATAATTGAGCCTTGAATTGAGTAGAGAGTAAATAGATTTATAATAATTAGACTTGTGTGTACGTTTTGCGGAAATTTGAGTACAGTTGTATAATAACCTTGGGAGTTATTGGTCAATAAAGTTGCAACAAACAATCTTCTGTCTCACTTTCGCTCGCCTCAGTCTAGTCTCGAACCGTGAGTTATATTCCTACCTTATTGTTTCGGGGATAGAGTCTTGGGAAAATGCACCCGTAAGGTCATTTGAAAAATGCTGATTGATTCAATAATTCTACGTAAACATAATATTTAAACCACATTAAATTGCAATTTTAATAAAGGGTAAGGGCCGTGGAATTTCCCATTGACCTTAACAAAAACAGCAATCAAAGTAAAGGACGTTTTGCCCGACTCTAGGCCAAAACATAGACTCCGCAAAGGAGTAAGGAAACGGAATCCTTCGCTTTCGTGGACGAGTGACAAACTAATTTCATTACGAGCAGCTGGCACCGACATGGATTGTCCATATCCTCGGCCCAGCCCAATGAAATCCGGTCATAATGCTTGTAATAATAATCAACAGCCCCAGAGGCGGGGTGAGCCCGGCAGAAGATGATAAGTAGACACGGACCTGGACACAGACACTTGCAGCTTTGCGGATCTCCGTTCGCCGAAGCAATTGCCAGGGCAAAAATAGAACAATTTCACTAAAAATAAAAACAAAAGCCGGATAAGTGGGCCAGCGGATCGGGCGGTCGTCGAGGGCGTGGCAAGCTGTGTGTAATATGTGCACAAATTGAAAATAAAGTTTTGTAACAAAATGTCGCACCGGAAATGAAACTCACAGCATGAGACTTGGCTTGCCATCGCTTTCTCTATCTCTCGGCCTGTCGCTGTCCCTGTCCCTGTCTCTGTCTTCGTCTCCGTCTCCATCTCTCTCTGTCTGCGGGAAAATGTGTAGCGAAGCGTGTAAACTGGGTATAAAGGCGGAGAAGGCAGGGGCGTGGTCGGGCTGAGCATTGTTATTTATACTCGGTACTCGTCGAGTTCAAGGGTATATCACGTGCAACGGAAGGATGCATTTGGTCCTCAAGTATGTATTCACAATCTGCTTATAAAGTCGATCTGATCTATATTTGTGTGGTTTGCCGGGACTTTGGAAACAAGATTGAATTAAATATATATTAGTATAACAGATTATAATAGATTATAACAGATTATAACAGATTATAACAGATTTACTACATGAATTTCCTCGATCGCCCCTCAACAAAAGCAAAAGAGACTTTTCCTTAGGTAGAACGCACATACTACTATGTTTGTGTGGTTTGTCGTGACTTTGGAAACAAGATTGAATTAAATATATATTATTATAACAGATTATAACAGATTTTCTACATGAATTTCCGCGATCGCCCCTGAACAAAGGCGATCTTCTTAATCTGTCTTACCGATTTCCGCAGCAAGTTGCATTATTCAAAGTAATGACTGGGTATTCCATAGTCGGCACACTCGACCCTAGCTTCTTAACTTGTTTGCCGCTATTACGGGGTGAGTGCGAGGAGCGAACATCTACGATTCTGCCTTGGTCTAGGCGCAGTCTGCGCCAGTTGAGCCTTTGCCATAATAAAAGATGACATTTTATAGCAGTCATAGCCATGTTAGCCGAGCGAGGGGGCCTGGAAACCCAGTGGTTTTGGGCCTTTGGCATAAGCAGCCGGAGCCGGAGGGGCAGCCATGGCTGGAGCTGAAGCTGAAGCTGAAATGGAAGCCAGAAGCCGGCTGCCGGAGGCGAGTCAAAGACACAGCTGCAAAAGTACATAAACCCAGAAATGTCATGTTTATTTTCATTTCATAAGGAAATTGTCTGTCTATATAGTTTGGCCTGCCTCTCTCGGAGCAGCACCTGGAAAACTTTCCCAATAAGGAGCCGGCGGCACCTCTGGAGGTGGTCGCCGGAATTGTCTCGTGTTTTTATGACCCCGCATAAAATCGTGGCAAGCTGAACGATTTACGGCCGGGCGGCAAATTTATCGCTCATAATTAGCATATGAAATGGTTAAGTGCACCGCAAATTGCACTTCAGTGTAGTGCACATGCGGCTGAATTGGAACTAAAGCGGGCTCAAACCCAAACTTAATTGAATGCGGTGCTATTTCGGGTCGATTTAATGGCCCTTGATGTGGATTAATCTTGGAAATAAACTTTTGAAGCACCCACACTTGGCTCTCGCTCGCTAATGGCTGAAGGATCAGCCCAAAATTATCCCCATTAAATATTCAAATTTCACGAAAACTTTGCCGGAACACTTTGCCACTTTGAGCGACTGCCACAGGTTGAGTCTTCGCATCGCACACACACGACACCCAGCCGGCAAAATATCCACTCATCTAATCGCATCGTTAACATCATCAGCCATTTTGCACTGTCATGGCCCGAACAATGGCCAACACCAGTAGCTCCTCGACGTGGCTAACCGTTTAATCATTTTGTCACGCGTTGGCTAAACAAAAAAGCCGGTTAACCCGACGCGGCGAAAGGTCGTGGGGAATTAAATTTTAGCATATGTCATAAGGGCTTAGCCATGATTTATATGGCGAAAGGCAGCCATCAAATGTCGGGACAGACCTTGTAATAAACGGAATTAGGCAGTCGCCAAGGGAGACGCCCAGAAAAAAGAAAGAGGCCAATGCGAATCTAAACGATTCGGGAAGCTCGAACAACAGATGCAGCTACATCGCCAGGACATGACCATTACTCTTCCGGGGCCGCGAAAGGAGAATCGGCGTCAGTAACAGCTTCATATATCTTCATTTTAGCAGCACTTGCACTGAGACAAAGTACGGCCATGCGCCAGGGACTTTCACTGGAAAAATTTGGTTGTATGTAAAAATTCAGTATTAAATTCAGTATTAAATTCAGTATTAAATTCAGTATTAAATTCAGTTTTAAATGTAGTATCATATGTATCTGATCCATCCTATAAATAATCTAGGACTGACTTAAATATAAGTGTAACAAGCCCAATTTTAAGTTTATACAATGTGAAGAATCAGTCAAGATTTTAAGTATTAAATAGAGAATTTTGGGTAAATAATTTATGGAACTTGTACCACTGAAGATATTTAATATTCATTTAAATTTTGTAATGAATTTATATATTTCTAGTAACTTTACCAAGTGCCTCTCAGTGTACCTAACTTTGATTATAAGTTTGAAGGAATCCAAAGATTTTTGTTTTAACATGACTTGCCCCTGTTGGCCATATTTTTCAGTGTAGCCTGACATGGCAGCGCTCAGCTGTGCACGAATTCGCTTGTGTATAAATATTTATATATTGAAATGCAATGCGAATCGATGGGAATGGAGCTGGAATCGGAGTTTGAGCCCGAGTTGGAGTCGAATTTCGAGCAATGTGCCGCAATGCAATCGAGCCAGACGAAATTGAATTTGCAGCAAGTTGCTCGGGTCTCAGGATTCGGCATTTGGCATCCGCATCCGCATCCACATCCTCATTCGCCTGCATCCTGTAGATTCCCTCTCGCAGCTTGCTGCAGTTAGTCGTATCTGAGCATGCGAAAATGCGATTTGAGCCATGCCCCCAACTTCCTGGCCCGGCCTGCAAAAGTTTGCCATCCGATGGGTTGTTGCTATTTTTCTCCGGGTGGCAAACTGGGGCCTTAGCTGTGACAAATCTTTATGCAATGTTGCATGTCCTCTGATTTGCCATGATGACATGCTGATGGTATAAGTGGAGGGACGACGAACGGAACTAAAACTATGACTGCTCCTCAGTGTCCCTGCATCTGGATCTGTATCTATATCTGTATCTGTGTCTGGAAATGTATCTGAGCTGTGCCTGTGCCTGTGCCAGGCCATGTCTATCTGTCTGTCCCAGTGATTTGCTCGCTGAAGCGTTAAGCACAAAAATTGGTAATGGCTGTGGCTGTTGCCGTCCCCCTGTTTTTGGCAATCATTGCGCAGGTTTTATATCCTTATTTTGGTTCCTTTCTGTGATAGGTTTTCGATTTGGCTAGCGCCTGAAAATGCCATCGAACTCGAGCAGCGGGCTGGTGTAAAAAGTATATGAAAGGAAGCTCTACACATCTTAAATATTTTTAATATTAATAAACATATTAAACATTTTATTGGGATATAGAATTGCTTTTGGCTTTGAATGTTTTTCTAGTGAACTCTTTTATATAAACTATAACTCTTTTGAACTCTAAACTATAAACCTCAAATGGCTCCTTAGTTTGATTAAGTTAATGAAACTTAATTAATTTCTTTACCCGTGGCATTGGGCCACAGATTTTCGCCCAAGGCCAAGTTCAAAAGCGGCTTACACATCAAAAGACACTGGAAATTAATCGGGGCAGGCCACAGACCCATTCCTCAGGCTTCAGGCTCCCGGGAGCCTGTGCTGCCTCTAATTGCATTAATATCTTTATGGAAAATTATTTATAAATTACAAAATAAACACAAATAATGGAATAATGGAAATATCGCAATAGGTGAGCCCCGAGACCGGAATGTGCGAGTGGAAACTTTTCATTATAAATTGCGTGCCAGCTGTCAACATGGTGGCTGCCCCGGGCCAATGGCGAGGAGTGGGCCATCCCGATGGTGTGGCGATGATAAGGGGGTGTGGCACTGGCAGTTGAAAGGCTAATTTTGCACATTTGGACTGACATCCATGAGGAGCAAATGCGTTGTGGGTTATCATTTGGTTAGTCCTTTTGCAGAAGGCAGCCAGCGGGCCAGTGGGCGTAGTCGGGCAGGCAATTTCATGGTTAAATGATTCAGAAAGAGAATTACAAAATTAGGCCTTGGCCCCGCCCCCGGTTAACACAATGTAATTAACTTTTGCGCGACTGCCTCGCCCTCTCAATATATTTGATATTTATTTTGGCCCTCTGGGTGCACTTTGGTCATTTTCCCGCTGACAACTTTGCCCCTTGCGTAGCGACGAGTACGCCGGATGTGCTTCTCATCTCCCATTGCCTCCCTTTCGGGCTTTCGGCTCTCGGCTCTCGGCTTTCGAAAGCAATTTGAAACAAATTTTATTGCCAAAGTTTCTGGAGCACATGGAAAATTGTTCAAGTGCCACCGCAAACAAAAAAAGTTACCAACCAAGATGCCGCTCTGATCCACAATTAGTCGGACACAAAAGTGTGTTAACTGCTCTTGGATTGGGAATAAAGTGAGACGAATTTGCGTGGAAATTTATAGTTTGATTGTGGAATGGAGGAATTTTATATATTGTTCCTTCATATAAATGCTTGAATAGAGAAATATCGATTAGGTCGGAGAATACACCATAAATTTCAGTGGTGTTTTTCTTGACTATGAGAAATATAATGATTAGAAAGGAACAAAAATAAAATATCGAAAAAATAAATAAAGTCATCTTAAGCGCTTATTCCAAGGACTCGGAACGAATGAAATAATTTGCCTAAACCTCTTTCAAGAGCCCTTCAAGTGCTGCTTACAACTGCTGACCCTAAAACGGAAAGGCGGGCAGGCAGTAAGTCCGCAAGCCTCGTTGCGCTTCATGACCAACTTCAATGGCCGGCGCACAGTGCGTATGCGTAATAAACAAAACAACTGCAGTAACAATCGCCCCACAGCCGTCGCTGTGTGTGTGAGGGGGCTTTATTTAAATTTACAACCAAGCAGTCGGCACTGTTGAGCTTTCCTACGCACACTGGCCATGCCCCTCCTTACAACTCTTAACCCCCTTGCCCGGTGTCACTCCTCCAGAAGCCCGGAACAAGCCACGGCCACCCACTCCCTGGGCGCACATTGTGCTCAGTGTTTGGCGTTTGCCTCTGTTGAATAATAAATTGTATTTTGCGGCATTTAAAAGCAATTTTTTAACATTTTTCAATCTCAATGGCAATGCCTGAAACGGCAGGCACGCACACCATCATAAATACCCACAAACACAGGCACACAAACGCTGCTGCCACTGGCACAATCATATCCGTACAATTACACAGAGAAATAAAATATCAGTTTACTTTTTTAGTTTAATAACATTTTAAGATGGGGATTTTTCAGGGATAAAGCATAATACTAGAACTTGAGTTTAACTTTTAAGCAAAGTTAATAAAATCAAAATATAATCATTAGTCTTTATGTTCTATTTTTTATTACAAAATAATAATTATTTCATGAGATTTATTTATGATAAAACAGTAATCATTATTTCGTAAGATTAGCAATTGTACTCATTGAATAAAGAGCATTTTTTTATTAAAAAAAACTCATGAAATAATTATTATTTTCTGAATTTTATTATAAAATTTATAATGATTACAGTCCCTGGGATTTATTATATTTTACAAAGGTCGTTACTTTATTTCAACGTGCCTGGATAGTATTTAAAAATAAAATTGACTTGATTTAGGATTTTATTACTATGTAGATCTTCAGAAATACCTTCTTGAAAATTGATAACAAGGATTTTTCCTTGATGTTAATAAAGAGACTTCTTTAAAGCAAGGCTAGAAATTAAAGTAAAGAAAAAAATGTTATTTTGAATATTTAATAATTAAATAAAAAGAAAAAGAATTAAAAGTTACTTTACAGCAGGATATTTTAATTTGTTCGTATATACGAAAATTTAACAATCTCATCTTTTGTCTCAATCTCATTCTTTGTTTAAAAGGAAACAGAAAAGGTTTTAGGTTCTGAGAAGCTGCTTTTAATTCATTGGTCTCTTTCATGTCTATTTTTGCAGGTCATTGCAAGCCGCATTTACTTTAAAATAATATCATTAACGAAGGAATATTTTTTTTGTAATAAGCACATCATCGATGATCACTTTCTGCGACATTTCTTCGAGTGTTACTGCGACTTTCTTCGAGTGTAATCATATACGTGGTGAAGAACAAGAGGAGCCCGTTGTGGCACAGTTTTGTCTACCAATTTTGCAGTGAATTGTCCTGGGGATCTCCGAAGCCAAGGCTGTCAAATCGTAGCACAACAGCCACCTCTCCGCGCTCCGAGATGGATAGAGATAGATGCAGAGGGCCAGAGGGGAGAGGGTAGAGGGAAGAGGGGGCAATTTTTGGCTTAGACTCTGGGGCTGGGTACATTTTCGGACTGACTCCCTGTGCATTTAGTTAAGCTTCAAGTGAAGACAGCAACGATTCGGCAGTGAAACAAATTGCAGCATTTAAGTCCCTGCTCCACTCCCCGAGATCCTGCACCTGCCACCCTGCCCCACAAATTCTGCTTCCGTTCAGCCGGAGTAGAAAACTAGTCGAGAATGTTGCTACGAGCTTGTGTGCCTGTGTGCTGGGGCTAGAGCTGCAGAGCTGCCATGGCAAACAGTTTGCGTAAAGTTTGATTATGTGTGTAAGCCGGCCAGTATTTTCCATTTCAAGTTGCTACACTTTGCATGTGGCAAATGCCGACGGCGATGTTCGTTCGGTACAACAGCTGGCAATTATTAGGACCGAGTCCGAATTCCATGTCCATGTCGATCTCAGCAGGCCTGGCAAACCCGGTCTCCGCTCAGTTCCTAATAAGTTTTGCTGCCATTTAGCCCGAAAATCAATTTGCAAATCAAAGGATGGAGCAACTCATAGCGCGTCGTCGTAGGTACCAGCGCAGGGGCGAGTGCGAGTAAGTACGTGTAGGGGATATTCGATTGCGATCTCATTACCCTTGTGGCCTCCAGGAGCCTCTGCCAAATGCTGCCCAGCTTCAAGTGCACGTCCGTGAAGGGAATGGGGCGAAGGATCAAGGGCCAGCTGCTCCGCGTCCTGCCGACCGCTGCCTTCGTCAAGAACTCGCTGCGGTTCATGAAGCGCTGCACCAAGCCAAACCGCCAGGAGTTTCAGCGCACCAGCCTGGCCATCGGCGTGGGGTTCCTCATCATGGGCTCGATTGGATTCGCGGTCAAGCTGATTCACATACCCATCACCAGCATTATCATGGCCTGAGCCAGGAAAGTTGAGCGGAAATAAAGTTTCAATTCAACTGAGTCGTAAGAGTCGAGAGTCGAGTTCGCTGGCCAAGAGCCAAGGCAGCCGAAAACAGAGCCAAGCTGGTTGGGCTGACCTCAGGGTGTTGACAGGATCATTCCTCTTCCTTGCCAGGAATTTTTTTATCACTTTGTGGAAGTAGGGTGAAGAGCATATTGCATTTGTACCAAATCGAATTTATATTCGAGCAATAGGATTTTACATAGTTTTATTGAGTCGGAAGGTAGCAAGACTTCTTTATTAGTGTCTCTTTGATGAGCATTAAATGTCTTATATGGTAGATAGGAGGCTTTGTTCCGCTTTGATATCTGTCAGATGGCAAATTTTATATTTTTGTCGAGTACCGGGTATTCTATAGTCTGCTTACTCCAGCTTCCTTTTACAACATTTCTTTTCCGATTCGCTCGAAAAACATTCAGCGTTGCCAAAGCACAGAAATATACGTATTTTGCTGTATTTGGTGGTGAACCTAATCGAAAAAGAGACTGGAGGCGGGGTCACAGGTGCAACCATTCTTGGCTGATAGTGAGAAAGGTGTGGAAAAGTTCTTAGACCTTAAAGAGCCACATTTTTAAGCCCTTACCCAAATGAATCTGCTCAGAGGTAATGAAAACCCCAATCGAATTTGGCTCTTTTTTGCTTGTAGACCAAATCAGTTAGCGGAGCTTTTATCTCGGCACTTGCGGCAGCTGCTGCGGAGGGAATCAGGAGGAGGGCCCGGGTCCTTAACGCATCGGTATCCATATCCCTGGGACGGTTGCATGCGCATTGTCACATGTGTCTCCATTTGCCGCTGTTATGTTTTATTGATGAGTCTCGCAAACCAAAATTGATGATGCCTCGATGTCCTCGTTCGCATCCTTGTGGCGCTGGGAGGATGCGAGTCGCTGCCTTGTTGTTCCCGCTGTTGCCGCTGGCAAATGGCGAAAATTTATTCAAAACTTCGACGCCGTTGCATCCTTGAACGGCTCGTTCATGCAACAGGCGTCAAAGGAGCCGTCGAAGGGAAATCGACGTGCTCCGGATCAGCAGGCAACGGCACCCGCGGGAAACTCGGAGAAATTGAAAGTACGCAGGAATATCGAAGAGGAAGTCTCTTAAGCATAAGGGTTCTTTTTCGCTGATATGTCAAAGGCGCCGGACGTAAGCCAAGTCTAAAAGAATCGCTGGCAGGAAATTAAACTTCAGATGGAGTTTGGGAGAAGCCAAAGTCACAAGGCTTGCACTAAACACTTGTCCCACTTCCTTGGTAAATATCCGCATGAGAGGGGAATTTTAATTGCAGGTTTCTTAAGGTCCTTTCTGTCTGGCAATAGGCTAATTGGTGTCCTGTTTTGTGTAGTCAACCTAAAAGGGATGCTTGTGTGTTTTCCGGAGGATCTAACACATATGGAAATTTGAAGAGCAATGCAATCCAATTTGGGAGAGTCCGTTTAGGTACGATGAAGAATTAAAGCATTAAATTTCTAATGTATTGATTTGTGACTAAATAATTAAACAGTCGGCTAACACCTTAAGTCAACAGGGTACTCACTTAGCAAATAAATGTCCTAAAGGTGACAAATTTAAATTTAGCTTTTAAATCTATTATTTGTAACCACTTCCGATCGATGCCTGAATAGCTGCAAGTGCTGAATCTTTGAAACTCAGAGCATCCACTGTTCTATTTCAGTACGCAGCTCGCTGGCTCGGCTGCCGGCTTCTAGTTCTCTTGTGGATGCATTTTAATTAAAAGTGAAGTGCGGCCATTAATTTGCAACTACAAATTACACTCAATAAAACATGTCTGCCACACTGATTTTTCGGCACGAACCTTGCGAAGGAGGGACTGAGGGGACGGGATGTGTGCCAGGGAAAGCGAGAGAGACTGGCAATCAATTTGCACTTTGACTACAATTACTGATTTTCGACACTTCAAAGGATTTTATAAATTGCCATTTGCTCTCAGCCCTCAAAAAGTTCTACGTTGCCGCTCCGACTTTGGCAATTTGTTTTGGCCTTTTCTCTTGCCCACACACACACACTGCACACTCGCACACTCGCACTGCCGGTCGGTCACATGTGTTTTTGTTCTTCTCCTGATTGCGCCTACCATGTACAACTTTAATTAACTCAATGTGCGACTCCTGGCCGAAGAGCCAGCTTCCGGACTTGAATCTAGTTTCTGCGCGGCAGGAGCCAAAGGGAGGCCGAGAGCAAAGTGATTTTTTGTGGGGCTGCCAGGCTGCAAATTAGGTTTTGGATGAATGGAAAAGCTAATGAGGGACACCGAATCGGCCCAGAGTCTAGACCAGGTGCGAAAAGTTAAAGACACACTTGCGGAGGGCAGAGGAATTTTCACCATTTCTTAACCCATGTTCCCTCGTTCCTCGATTTCCATGCAGGGCGCGGACACAGGCGCGAAGTAAAAAACATTTTTACACATATGACTGACGCTGATTGCGTTTGTCACGTCGCCGAAATAAAATTGCTGCCCGACCCCAAAAAGTGACGGCTATGTGACGACCGGAGAGGTGGCCATCAAATCGAAAAATCGAGTCAGGCTCAACTATAAGGTACCTAGTGAAAGAAATATCTTCAAAATAATAACATGGTAAGAACATTTAATAAAACTAATTTTTTTAATTTATTTATATACAATTTTTAGAAAATTAACTTGCAACCGATATTAGGCATTTAGCCAAGAGAACTTTGTAGCGATTTTTGATCTGCAGACTGTGTGACTCATAATAATAATTATTGGTTCCTATATTTAAGAAAAATTGCCTTTTAATCGGGCAACCTTTGAAAACAAAAAAAATCTTGATATATAAATACAAAATTTCAATAAAGAACTGTTCTTGAAAATAGAAAAATGAAAATCTTTGTTGTTTTTATCGCTGTCGTAGCCAAAACATTGTCCACGTTTTAAAGGCGAAAATAGCCTTTGAATTCAAAAAAGAAAATGCCTTTGAAAACAGAGTATTTTTTTCTGCTTTAAAGGCGTCTTTCTAAATCAAACTTTCTTGTTTTAGGAAATTAAATTAAAGAAAGAAATCACCATGGAAAACAGAATCTCATTTCTTGATTTAAGGATTTCATTTTCTTGTTTTAAAGGCGCCTTTCTAAAGAAAATTTTCTTACAACAAAGGTGAGTTCGCCATTGGCTAAAATTCAAGAAAGATATTTCTGACTTAAAGGATATTCTGCGTTTTTTTTATGATTGCAGCATTATTCGGTCGAAAAGGACTACCTTCTCCGAATACTGGGTATTAAAATCCGCAGAGGAAAAACCAGCAAGAGGCCGAATCCCCAATGCCCCGAAACCGAAACCCTGGCTGCCTAGTTGTTGTTGTGGCGGAGCTGGGCTCTTTAGGCATTCTACTCCTATGCCTCGCACCCTCGGATTTTGTGTGTGTGTGGGCTTTTCGTGCATCTGCGCCAAAAAGCAGGCAATGGGAGCGGAATTGCAGTAAAATCGTCATCGATGAACTCGGCGACCTCTTTACGCACGCAAACACGCACAAAGGGAGCGGCGGGGCCTCATCCGGCCAGCATTGCGTATACGTAACGTGCCCCAGCCGATTGTCGCAGTTGCGGAATATTTGCATAATTTAGCGATTGAATTTTATGCTCAAAAGCAAAGCGCAGCCGCTGCTTTTGCCCCTCGAACATGGCCATACATCAGACGGCAGCATGGGGTTGAGGAACTTCATCCATTTTGCTTTTCATTTATTAATTATATAATTTTTGCTGCATTTGGTCGGGCTTGAGACCAGGAGCTGCCGAACAGCATCGGCATTGGCATCAGCATCAGCATCAGCATCGGCATCGGCATCGGCATCGGCATCATTATTAAGCCGATGATGAAGATCATTCTTGCCGGGCATGGACAATAATTGCATGCAACATAATTAAAGCCATTAAAGCACTTAAGCTGCCGGAAAACCCACGACATGGCATATGGCCGGGGTCAGGGGGCAGCGATAGAGTGGCCACTGGTCGGAGTCAGGTTTGCATACGCATAATTATGATGAAAACACATTTAAATGCATTTAATCGGGCGCATAGCCAGCCGGGCAGAGGAACAGGAACATGGTACGAGGATGGGGATGGGGATGCAGCCACCGAGGCCGAGGATCGTGGTCAGTTGGGTTTGGTCGACCAGCCATGGCAGGTGGCTTACGGCCATGGCCCCCTGGAAAGGCTTTTAACGTTTATTGGTTTTTATTAAATATTCCCTGCCCATGGCCGTGCTCATATCAAATATATAGAAGCAGATTGCTCAATTTATTGGCCTTCAGTCAAAAGGCATATTTAAGTTAGACATCTGGCTTGCGGATGCACCATTAGCAGTAATAGTTGGCATTAACTTTTATTAACAATAACTTTCTAATTAAACTGACTTTTGAGGCTGCAAAAGTTTAACCAATGTTGCACAGATCTAGGCAACAATTGAAGCTCAACTGTAACTGCAACACAAAAGATATTTAATATCTATTAGTATGCACAGGCAAATGCTTTTTCCCTTCCGAATACTTTCTCTGGCATACATTTTGCTGCTGACTTTCGCTTTTATTCGGTCCATCTCTGGCCGAATTTAATTCCCAGAAATCAAGTTTAGCAAATAAACGAAATCAGTTTCCCCCATGAAGAAGAATTTGTATGAATTTCCGGGCTGGAAAATACAAACTTCGATTGGCACGGCAAATTCGAGGTAGCTGTTTGTGGTCGACCAACATTGAATCATTCGGAGAAGTCTACGAAAACTTGTTTGCCGATGGCTGCAGTAAGTGGGCCTAAAGCCCATTCGGAGCTGGTGATATTGAAATATTTACTGATTTGCCTGCTGCAAATTATGTATGCAATTTAAACGAAATTATTTATGTGCGAAGATTTTTCAAATATTTATGCCCGGCTAACAAAAGTGCAAACTCACACAGATATATATTTTTATTTATATTTTTATTTTTACTTTGCGTTCTGTGCTTTGGGTATTTGTGGACAGTTTTTGGCCAGTTTCTGTTTCTGCCTCGCCCGGCCTGAAATTTAATTAAATCTCTGCTGTGTCTCTGTGAGGCATTTCAATTTCATTTTCTATTTACACTTTGTGACAATTTTTACGCGTCAACTTCCCTGCTGTATCTTTTTGTTTCGGGCGTCCCATTGTTAGTTTTTGTCCCTTCCGAGGGGCAGAAGTGTGGACCCTCCATAAATGTTGCATGAGGCGCACTTCCCGTTTCCTGTGAGCGCATTTCGCTTTCATGACAAAGCCAAAAGCCGAACCCCGAAAGCCGAAAAAAAGTTTAAAAAAGGCGACGAGCCAAGGAAGCAAAGATTTTTGGGTGGCTAAGCAGGAAGCTCAAACTTTGAAGTTGCCGGAAGCTGGGCTGTTGTTGTCTCTTTGACCCACAACTGAGTGCCGAGGCCCAGATAGTTCGGCGCCCCTCCTGCGGCAGGATCTTTCCGATTGACCCATTATCATTTGTCCGACCTCGGAACACCTGGTCACCTGCTGCGGCGGTTTCAATTACCCGTCACCTCGCCCGCTCGCTCCTCAAATATTTATTAAGCTTATTAATGTGCGTGGCACCTACGAGGGAAAGCCAAAAGACAAAGAATGCTGCAAGACCAGCGGCAAGGCAGAAAGAAAAATACAATTATAATTATTTATTATGCGACAGTTTCCACTCCGGCCATCCGCGTATCCCTTGGCCCCCTTGTTGCACTCTCTGCAAACGAAAGCGAAACGAAACTGTCGCGCGAGTTGGCCATAAATCATTTATGCAGCAGCGTCACACACACGCACAAGTGCACAGAGAGACAGTCAATACACTGGGGGAAAAATTGGTAAGTCTTAACATGTGTTTGTAATATATGTGGGGTGTGTTTGCCTCAAGGTGCAAGCATACCTAGGAATAACCCTAGACACAACAACGAGCAACCAACAAGCCACAAGCAGATGACGACGAACGCAACGAGTATGGATGACGAGCTGGCAACCCTGAGACGACGAGATGGATACAGAAGAGGAGAGAAAACGACGAGCTCTTATCCATAAGCAGATGAGGATGAGAGCAACGACGATGACGATCGAGCACGAGTAGGAGAGAGAGCTTGCAACGAGTACGACGAGCAGGCAACCGAAGACGAGAGAGGGAGAGTTGAGTTCGAGCCTTTGACGACGACGGTCCTACGACGCTGGGCCAAAACGACGAGAGAGTGTTGATTTCTTATTTCAAAACTTAAATACTATTTTATAACCAATATATTAAATAAAACCTACCATTTACTGAATTAAAATAATAAAATAATCCCACATATATTCTATATTAATTACCTTCTTCAGAGATCTTTACAGGCGGATTATTTGAATTATCAACATCATCCTTTCAGCATTTTATTTAATCCTAAATATATAATACCTTTTTCAGACCTATTGCTTTGTGCATCTGCAGAAAGGAAATATGAAGACATATGTTATAAATAGCTTGATTGGATATTTCCTGAAAATCTGAGTGAAATTGAATGATAAACATTGAAGTTATTCTACAATAAGGTGGCAAGCTTCGATTAATATTGTCTCTTAAGCTGTGACTTTCGGCAGGAGCGAGTCCTATATTTTAATATCTAAAATTAAATATTCTTCAAAGTTTCAGAGATGGAGCCTTGGAGATATGATCTTAATTGATCATCTGTCTCAATCACCTCAAGAATTTGTACTTATTTATAAAATATTTTATATATTTATATTCTAAAACCTTTTTTTTTGCGTTCCTTTGTTTTATCGGGACCCAATTTTTCTAGACCAAAATCTTGATTTCCGCTGCATTTTTCTCGGTGGAAGGACACACATACGCATGCTGAGTATACAAAGTGGCATAAATCAACTTACACTCGCTCACCTACACACCAGCAGGGAGCAGGAAGTGTGCGGGACTCGAAGACGTGCCTGCAGTCATATGCAGAACTTGAGAAGAGTCCTTCTTCCTTCTGCGCTTTGCCCCAAAGTGAAATGGCAGCAGAAAAACTGGAAAACTTACGCGCTCCGCTTCGCCGCCCTTCCATCCCTATTCCGTGCGCTTTTCCCGCCTCGTCCCTTCCCCTCCCCGGTGGCTCTCCATTTTTCTGGATGCATGTCAGTGCCTTGTGTGTCTTTTGATAAGCGCACTCGAAGCAACAGAAACTGTAGCGCGGCATAAGCTGAAGGCAGGGAATAAGAAGTTTTCCCCGCTTTTTTGCCATTTCGGTTACTTTTTTTCGTTGTTTTGGCTGTTTCACGCCAAGCACTTTATTGGCAGTTGCTGAAGTATGCAGCGCAGTGTAAGTTTGCTCGTTGAATTTAATTTCTGGCATGTGTGTGCGGGGCTAGGGGTGTGATTAGATTGCTTTTACGCTGAAGTGTGCGGACCGGAGCTTAAAGAAGCAACTGTTTTTGATAAGACTACCTAGGGGTGAACCTATCTTCTTCTTAGTTTCCAAATTGGATACTTACCTTAGTGGGAAGATATGCTTTATGAAATGTTTTTGTTTTTAAATTATGCATATTAATATATATTTTAAATTTTACAGAATATTAAAAACGGGGATACCTGCTTAACTTTTTATCTTATCTAAAATTATATAAAGTAAATGGGTTAGTTTTTATACCATCAAAAAATATCTTTTAAATTAAAGCATTCTGTTGGCAGTTTTTCGTCAAAAAAGATTCCCTTATTTATTTATTTATTTATTTTCCTTTGTAGAAATACTAAATAAATATTATGTCAATAAATTTATAAGAATTTAGTTGCTTGCTTACAGTTCACTGATGGTTGTGTTCAAAACAATTTTAAAATGTTTTGAAAATGATTTAAAATGAAATTTGTATATGGCTAAATAAGACTCCTGTTGTTGGCGAGAATAGAGTAGGTTTTACAGCAGCGCACCACAAAAAACAGCCACAGACGGATAGCGATAGTTTTCAAATAAGTATATATATTTTCAGCTTCCGAATCGATGTGTACGTAGAGTTTTCTTAAGGCGAGGTGCGCGAACGTGCGCTTATAAAAAACTTTTGTCTTCTTTCTTTCTTTTTTGCCAATTGAGTTTGGCGTCCCTTTTTTAGAGATCATACTTAATGAGTAGTGACATTTGTAAAGTATCGATAATTCTTATATCGATACATCGATATTAACAGATAAAGTTTTAAGTAAAATAAAAAATGAAATTAAATTAAATTATGGCGGCAACAACACCCCTGAAAGATATTCAGTCTGATATAATTACACTTTTCTTAAAAGATAAAAAACTTTCAAACACAAAAAAACCCCTGATGTTTTTGTTCCCCTGACTTAAGTAATTTTTTATGTTTAATTCTTTACAGTAATAGACTTCCTATATGTATGGACATCAGAAAATCCTTTTTTGAAACACCTTACATATTCTTTTTCGTTTTGATTCGATTAAGATTCACACCACATGTTCTGTGATTTCTTTCTCTTCGCATTTCCCTAACATATTTTCCTCGTTTTCGCCATCAAGCAAAAGTGCATTGGCCCGGGGGGGCAACCGTGTTCACCTTTTTTCCATCCTTTTCGGCCAGCGTTGGCAAACGTTTTGCGTATGTTTATCCGAACTTCCGTCGATTTACAAAATTATAATTGCACTCGCCCACCGAGAGAGTGGCAGGGAAATGCGATGCAAAGATGGGCGGTTGGTGCAGTTCATGCCACGTTTACAATGCACTTCCGCCCCATTGTTGTTTTGCATGTTGACATGGCGCAGGCACCGCCAGCGAGGCAGCCAGACATATTACTCATACGCCGTGTTGTCGCTGCTCCCGGTCGGTGGGAGTGAATGGGTGTGGGAGGGGTGTGTGCGTGTTGACAATCATGTATTCCCAGCTTTTTCTGCTGTTGCTATTTTTTCCATTCCGCACCGCCGCCGTGCTGTTGCCACTAATGTGCCACGCCCCTCGGCGGCGTGAAGTTGAGCTGACAATCGAAAGCCGAGAGGCGGCGGAGCGGGCCAGTCAAGTGCGTGGGCGTGGCGCGCACGTCTTTTCTTCCCAGCCAGCCGAGCCCCCGTCCTCCTCGGGCGCACAATAACAATGGCAGCGGCATCAACGGCAGCTGCAACAATGCAACATGACAACTTCCGTTGCATTCGCCTGCCGGCACAAAGGAAAGCGACAAAAAGTCGCACACAAACAAACACTCGTGCGCCCCGTGGAACGGGCGAATGGAAAACTGTAACGGAATCGCATTGTAAGGGGAAAATGTTTTTTCCTGTAAACGGGAGCGACAAAGTGACACACCGAGACACACACAGCTGGCAAATCGGAGGCGGTGCCCGAGAAATATGTCCAGTATCTGCCCGATATTTAGTTTGTTAAATCAATTATTCGCTATGTGTTTACCTGGGCAAGGCAATTAATTCGGATGCCGTTCGGATCGGTTTGATTTGATTCATACGCCCCGTGGCCCACCTCGTGCAACTGCATTTAATTATGCAAATCAGCCCGGTTATTAATGGCTGCACTTTTATCCTAATAAAAGTTTATTGGCCCGACTCTGGGGTATCCAGTTGTTCGAGTTGTTGTTCCTCCCATGTCCCGATGGTGGTGAATGTAGTGTCTATCTCTCCATAATCGGTTGAGGGATATTCATTCTTAAGGACACAAATTACCAGCTTGAAAGCGTAGGCACAAGGTTCTTCGGCGGCCTGAGCCATGCACTCGGTAATGCCTTCCGCTGCCTCCCTGGTGACATTCATCTGCTCCAGATCCATGTTACCCTGATCATTCAGCCATTTCTCCGGCTGTCTCTCCATGAGACACTTGAAGTGGCACTTGTACTTAAACTCTACCGTTTCGTTTAGCAGATTGTCTATATTATCGAACTCCGTGAAGTTCCGGAACTCCTCAGTGTAACGTGTAACGATGAGTGAGTGAGTGATATCGAAGAACCTGTATTTGCGGGGGCACGCTTTAGAATCCGGCTCTAGCTCGTCGGCTTTGGGGGTGGTGGTCTTGCTTGTACAGGTATCTTACACCGCTACAAATTATTATTTATAAGATCAGAAATTGAGCGTGCTTGCGACAAAATGAATATAGGAGCTAGAAATCAAAACCGGAAGAATCAAATAAATATACTCAGGAAAAGATAGTTCAAGAAAGAAGAGAAACGAGAAATTTGCTGCTGGCGAATCACTGGTGTAATTGTGATCGCTGAATGCCCTGCCCAACCTATGACCACGTCCTTAAGAGCATTGCTCTAGTGGCCCCTTTATCCCCCTAAGATCGTATAAACATCAGCCGAGTTCAGTGTTTAAAAGTTTAAGTATTCATTGTTGTTTTCTTTTCGTTTTGTTTAACATTTTAAGACTATAAACTAATGCAAGAAAATAGATTATAGGAAAGTAAATAAAATTAATAATAAACATGTCGAGTATTAATGAGTTGCTTAAATATAAATATGAATAGAATGAAGTGTATAATTATAAATTTTTAAGTGTATTAGATGTGTTCATATAATTAGTTAAGTTTAAAAGAAAAATAGTTCTCAAAATATCTCTTTCCTTTTGTTTTCTGTGCTTTACTAGATTTTAATGATTCAGGTTTTATCGATTCAGCAAATATGCGAGAGGTATTATTTAAGTTATTTTAAATATACTTTTAAATATATTACGTTTAATTTAGGCATAATTTAGAAGTGTAGAAAAACTATTAGGTAATAGAAATAAACAGCTACGTTAATAACCCATGAAGTTTTTAATCTAACAAGTTAAGTGTTCATTTTATTTTCATAAATTTTCTCAGTGTAGGATTTTCTTTAGTAATTAATTTTCCGAGACCATTTTATGAACAAAAAAAAATCAGGTCAAAGAATTAAATAACTTTTCTATTACGTCTTCTTTTTCTCAAATTTTAGTTCGACATAAATTCTCTAAGTGTAAATAATTTTGTAGTGTATTTATTTTCCAAAAATAAACTCAATAATAATGTTAAAACAACTCACACAAATTAATCCTCGGCGAAAGATCGATCTCCCGGCGCAGATGAGCTGAAAAGAAAATTAGGGCGTTTTTCCGCCACAATATTTGGAAATATACACATACTTTCACTTTCTTTCTTGTCGAACCAAAACGAATTTAAATAAACTTTTCCAAGATTCATAACCGTAAATTAAACCGCGAACTCGCTGAATCTTAAATCATTATAAAAGTAATATTAAAGAAGAGATTAAATTAAGTTAAATAATATAAAAGTTATTTTGAAAATATTTTCTTTCAGTGTATACATCCATTAAAGTCATCCTAAATATTAATAATTAAATCCATAGGTAAATTCTTCAGAAAATTCCTCTCCATGATCTCAGGTGTTCTTTAGCCATTTCCGGCATAATTAAATTTAAAATATTTAGATAATAAAATTGATAATAAAAAATTAAATTTTTCTGACAAAATTCTCTCAGTGTACACGTGTCCACATTTCACAAATTGTTATAAAACAAATTTAATTTAACTCATTTCAAAACAAACTATTCTTCACTCGAAAATTTTTCTCAGTGTACACGTGTTTACATTTCTTATCTTCTCTGTTCTTCCTCTTCGTTCGGGTTTTCTTATCTCACTTTTATGTAGTTTTAGTTAATAAATTTTGTTATGATCAAACCCGAAATAAACTTAGCTGAGGGGTGCTCCTCTGGACCCACGTATGATCGCCTGCTGCTCTCGCCGCAGTGGGTGCTTCTTCTTTCCTCCTAGCCTTGAAGAGGGTGCTCCTCGGGACAAACGCAACTGCTTCTTCTTTTCCCCCTAGCTGGTAGAGGGTGCTCCTTCGGCAAATACAGCAGCTACTTCTTCTCGACTAGCTTGCAGAGGGTGATCCTCGGGGCAACAGCTAGTGTAATCGCAGCGCGATGAAGGGGTGCTCCCCGGGACAGCAAACAGGGCCAGACTATAAGATTTAATGCCCTTTTGTAAGAAAAATAATAATTTCCCTAACCAAAACTACTGACCTTACGATCGAGCCCAGATAAGACGTGGGATCGGCGCTGCTGCCGGATGGCCGCGGCGGCCGCAAAGGCAATCCGGAACAATTTTCCGCCTTTGGGAAAACAAAAATTAGCACACGTACTTCTAGCGCGGCTGCGAACTCACTTTATTATAATATTTTCACTTTTTATTTCCGTGAACACTTATATTTCGCGTTCTGCTTGGTGCAGTTCCGATTTAACCAAAAATATGCGCGGCTGCGAGACAAAGAAAATTTTCACGTCTATATGCCACGCTGGTTCGATTGAAAAGAAATAGACGGGAAATAGAAAGTATGGGCCTAAGCCATCAGCGGAAATTTCGGTCAGCTGAAAATTGCTCCATATTGGATATATGTAAGCTTTCCAAAACTCCTCTGTTACAGCTGATTAAGCCGTGCTTATCAGTTGGCAGCTCTTGTTCAGCTTCTCCAAGCTTTAATTGATTGCCAATATTGCATTTAGTCTCTATTTCGCGAAGCATACTTCTGGGCTGAAATAATTTATTTGATGCTTCAGTCGCCACTACAAAGCCCCCGCTACACTCAGTCTAGGGTATTTCTCAAGATACCCTAGGCAGAGACCGACTGAAGGCACCTTACTGCCGAATATCTTTGGCATGATAAGTACCCACAACTCGTCCTTGAGGTCTTCAAGTTCGTAATACGAGTTACCGATCTTCTTTCGAACTCGCGACTTTACGAACGTAGGTCCAAATTTGGCGTTGTAGCCAGCTTGAAAACAACTCTGCTTAAAGTTGCGACGATAAACTTCTTGCCCTTCAGCAAAGATACAATGCGGGACCGAAGATTATATCGGTTCTCGTTTTCTTCATGCTTCTTTGCATCTGCTCGCACGCTTGCTTGCGCATTATCTCGAAAGAATCCCGCCTGTCGAACTTCAGAGATCGGTCGTCTAAAAGATTCAAACGCCTAAGCAAAGAGTATGTCGAACCTGACGTGATCATGTGTTGGCCAAACGCCATATAATAAGGACTCGTGCCTAGACTAGAGTGCACTGAAGATCTTAATGCACAACATATCCTACTTAGGAACTCATCCCAATCCTTTTGGTCGGGGCGCAAATACGCTCTGATTGCGGCTATTACTGACCTATTCACACGTTCGGATGCATTTGCCTGTGGCGAATAGACAGCAGTTAATGTGTGCTTAATGCTGTACTGCTCCATTAACTTCTGGAACGCTTTTGAACGAAATTGCGAACCATTATCCGACAACACTACTTCCGGAACTCCGAACGTCATAAATAACTCACTCTCCAGGTATTTTATCACGACAGAGGAATCAATTTTCTTAACGGGTTTTAAGAAAACATACTTTGAAAAATGGTCGAGAACAATGAAGATGCCTATGTTTCCGCTCCTTGACCTAGGATAAGGACCGAGAAAATCAATAAATAGGCGTTGGAAGAATCGCTGAGTTTCCGGCGCTTTTCCCAACGGAGGTCTGAGAGTAAAATTAGGAGCTTTAGTGCTTTTACAAACCTCACAGTCTCTAATATAGGCCCTAACGTCAGAAACAAGACCAGGCCAGAAATAATATCGCCTTATTCTTTCGATGGTTTGTGTATGCCGCCATGAGAAGCCAAAGGACTGTCATGCGCTCGAGCAAGAACTTCAGAAACTAGCTCTGGGAATCCAGAGTTTCCATGCATACTCATCGTGCATCTGCTCTCCAGTCAGGTGCTCAGCTTTTCGATATAGATATCCACTTTCCACTTTCAGATCCGGAAAATTGACAGTATTTTCCTTTACCTTTTCAACCAATTTAGTGTACTCGTCAGATTTAAAGAATTCTGAGTCAAGATCGATAAGTAAACCTTCCTGTAAATCCACAGCGGCCACAACATCTTCGTTCACACGAGATAAAGAATCAGGAACTATATTTAGAGACCCTTTGCGATGTTCAATCTCGAAACTGAATCTCTGTAATGCTAATGCCCATCGAGCTAAGCGTGAATTCAAATCATGGTTAGACATTAACCATTTTAGGGACGCGTGATCGGTTATGATCTTGAATTTTAGTCCTTCTACATACGCCCTAAAGTTTTTAAGAGCTACTATAGCCGCCAGACATTCTTGTTCAGTGACTGTGTAATTTCGTTGAGCTTTGTTGAGCTTCTTCGAAACAAATGCGATTGGGCGCTCGTCACCCTCTTCAGACAATTGCACCAATACTGCACCTACGCCTGTCTTACTAGCGTCGCAATGTATTGCGAAAGGTTTCGAGAAGTCGGGGCTACACAAGACAGGAGCTTTACTAAGGCATTCTTTCAATTTCTCAAATGCTTCTTTAGCCTCATCTGTCAGGGTAAACTTACGCTTCGTTGTCATTAAATCCGTCAAAGGAGCCGACAGCGATGCGAAATTCGGCACAAACTTTCTGTACCAACCGCACAAACCCATAAAACTTCGTAAACTTCTTAAACTCTTTGGCAACGGAAAATTTGTGATAGCGGCAACCTTTTCGGGGTCAGTCCGTATTCCACCATCGCCAATGATATGCCCTAAATAACGCACGCGTTGCATACAAAATGGCTTTTGCCGATATTGAGCGTTAAACCTGCTCGCTTTATGTGAAGAGATAACTCCTGAGTACGTCTAGGTGACCCTCAAAACTAGAAGATACAATCAAAAGGTCATCTAGATAGACGAATACCTCGTTCCTCAAATGAGCAGGCACCACCTTGTCCATTAAACGGGACATCGTGCTTGTGGCATTGCACAATCCAAATGGCATGACTTTAAATTGATATAACGGACGGCCAGGGACTGTAAAGCCGTCTTGTCGCGGGACGAAGCATCCAAAGGAACCTGCCAGTATGCATCTTTTAGATCCAGGCTGGATATATACTCCGCCTTTGGTAAGCGACTCAAAATTCCGTTAATTTGTGGAAGCGGATACGCATCCTTTTCCGTCAAACTGTTAACTTTGCGACAATCTAAGCAAATTCGAACTTTTCCGGGCTTGGTGACCATTACGATCGGAGAAGACCAAGCACTCTCGGACTCTTCTATCACTCCTAATTGCAACATCCTATCGATCTCAGCATACATGGCCTTTTCGATCGCGGGAGAGACGGGGAAATGGCGTTGTTTTACCGGTTTGGCAATTCCTACGTCTATCGAGTGAGATATTAAGGTCGTCTTGCCCAATCCTTCCTCACTAAAAGAGGGAAAACAATTGATCACGTTAGACAATTTTGTTTTGTCGCTTTCGGACAATTCATGTTGATCCACCTCAACTTTTTGGCTAGATTTTGGCGATGCTATCTCAGCTATTTTCAGGTTTGTGGGAAGGAGATCATACAGATTCCAGAAATCTATTCCCAAATATAGATCCTGTTTAAGAGAAGGTACGACATACAGTTTTAAGAGCTTCTTGACATTGCCGTAGCCTACTTCAATTCTTAGAAGTCCTAATATTTGTTGAGAATTCCCATCTGCTGTCGAGGCGTTTCCTTTCATTGACTTAAACTCCTTGCTCTTTATTGCATAATCGGCTAAATCTCCTCCAATACAACTAATCGACGCGCCTGAATCTAATAAACCATAAACGGTGCGATCGAGTAATCTAATAGGTAAAACGGTCGAGGGTCTCGAGGTCCTGCAGGAATTGAATGAATGTACTTCAAACTGGTTGTACACTTCTTCACGTTCCGCCAGAAAGATTTTAATCTGCGTGAACTTCGAGAGCTTCGCTTAAGAACATCCGGAAGGCTTCTGAGTTTTGGAATACTAACATTCTTTAACTCCGAAATTTTGCTGTGAAGCAGAGAAATAATAGATTTATTTTGTTCGTCTGGGAAAGAAAGAGACACACCTATACTGGGGTTCTCTATTGATCTGTCATTGTTGATTGATTTCGAGAGCCATTCGAGGTCTTCTGTTTGTATGGAGACTTCGACATGCCGGGCTTGAAGTTTTTGAACATTTGTTGCAACTTGGTTTATACGTATTTGCTGCACCACAACCGTAACAAAAGCTCGTCTCTCGGATAGACAATCTTGGTATCTGTGTCCTTCACTTCGACAGTTCCAGCACACCAAGGTAAAAGCTTCTATATCCATCTCACTTTCGGATACTAGTTCATCGTGTGCTTCTAGCTCTTGGCTAACTTCCGAAACCTCTCGCTTGAACGGGATGACTCTAGTATAGCCACTGCACCGCTTAACGTCCGCGAGAAATGCTTCGCGCCGCCTGCAGATCTCTCTCAACTCAGATACTGTCTTTATGTCAATGTTTAAGATTTCATGACGAATTTCGGGACGAAGATTGCTTTTGAGCACTCGGACAAGTTTGTTTGCCGTCCACGGCTGTTCTAGTTGCTCGACTAGATTAGATATAGAATCATAGAAACAATCAAATGTTTCGTTCGGCTTTTGTTTTGTATTCCTTATTAACTCTTCAATGTCATTATCGTCGCGACTTTGACGAAACTGGAGTCGTAAGGCGGTACAAAAATTTTCCCAACGGATTTCCCCGTTGGCTTTATGATGTCGCCAATAAAATTCGTTAGCCTTTCCCTCTAATAGAACGCTAACATTCCTACTCAGTACCGTGAAATTCCCGTCTAAGGTTTGCTTTGTAAGTGCATCGACTCTGTATATGAAATTATCGACGGACATTCCTACTCCAGAAAACTTTAACTTCCACCCATTCAATATATGGACGACCTTATCCGGTCTGTTAAGTAAATCGGATGAAACACTTCTTTGGAAGCGAAAGAGTTTGGCGTAGCCGCACTAGTCCTATCGTGAACTCCGGTAACGGCTTCATGAGAAAGTGCCACACTTGCAGTATTATCTACCGCGGGGCTCGGATTGGTCATCACCCTCTGCATGCTTTCTGAGATAGAATTTTGTATCAACTCTGCCATCTTCTCTGAGAGCGTGGCTAGTAACCTTCGCTCCATGGCTAACAATGTAATCGCATTGGCGCTAATGATACTCGAATTGGTGTTAACATTGTTTGCATTTGAACTACGTACTGACGTTGTGGGTCCTTCCTCTACTGCACTGTTTGCGGGTGGCTGAGTTTTGGATCTACTACGTGTTTCTCGTCCTACACTTTCGGGTGGTTTCGCGACTACTGGTCTACATGCTGTTTCGCACACTGGACAATTCTCACTTTTCTTAACATGAGCTTCAATGCATTTCTTGTGAAATTCATGCTGACATGAAGTTATGTACGCGTCAGGTGGAATAATATCTCCGGCACAGATTGGGCAGACAGAGTTTGAAACACTTTCTGCTCTCCTAGTCGGTGATCTATCTAACCCCATCATGTTAAAACAATAAAAAAAAATCAAATAAAGATATTAAAGATAATATGTGAGATAAAGGTAATGCACAAACTGAACTCTTGGCTTGATGATATCGTATCGAAGGGTAAATGTATTATTTACAGCTAAAATTTCTCAAAAGAATGTATACAGATTTTTAGAAGAAAGTAAATCCATTTGGTTTAAACGTTATGTAAAAGAAAATGATATCTCTATTTAAACAATGTCTTGGACCGTGTGCTCTACCTACACACGTGTATTCCTGCCTTGAGGAAAATCTATCTCCCAATAAAGAATAATAAAGAAGAGGAAGAAAGTCGTCAACTGGTTGAGGATATGGTATTTCCCTAAAGTAATACCGATATATTCCGTCAAGTTAAATTGATGAACTTCCTGAAGGTATAGAGTTTGGTTAGCTTAATGACTTGGTAATTCAAACTGGGACAGAAACTCAACCATAGTTTATGTTTATCTGTATTCCTCGGACTGAAACACCTAGCTACTTCCGCTACGTTTAGGAAAATCTTTGCGTTAAATCTTAGAACGGCCCACAAGAAAACTTATTTTTCACTTGACAGGGATTCCATGAAACTAATCCTTAAAGCAAACATTTTGGAAGTATAAAGTTAAAAAAATAAGAATATATAGAAGAAAGAATTGAATTTATTTATTCGCGAGTCTTAATGAATCTGAAAAACTCACTAAGGCCCCACGTTGGGCGCCACTTTTCTTATTAATAATAATTAACTAAACTGTAACGTGTAACGATGAGTGAGTGAGTGATATCGAAGAACCTGTATTTGCGGGGCACGCTTTAGAATCCGGCTCTAGCTCGTCGGCTTTGGGGGTGGTGGTCTTGCTTGTACAGGTATCTTACACCGCTACAAATTATTATTTATAAGATCAGAAATTGAGCGTGCTTGCGACAAAATGAATATAGGAGCTAGAAATCAAAACCGGAAGAATCAAATAAATATACTCAGGAAAAGATAGTTCAAGAAAAGAAGAGAAACGAGAAATTTGCTGCTGGCGAATCACTGGTGTAATTGTGATCGCTGAATGCCCTGCCCAACCTATGACCACGTCCTTAAGAGCATTGCTCTAGTGGCCCCTTTATCCCCCTAAGATCGGTATAAACATCAGCCGAGTTCAGTGTTTAAAAGTTTAAGTATTCATTGTTGTTTTCTTTTCGTTTTGTTTAACATTTTAAGACTATAAACTAATGCAAGAAAATAGATTATAGGAAAGTAAATAAAAATTAATAATAAACATGTCGAGTATTAATGAGTTGCTTAAATATAAATATGAATAGAATGAAGTGTATAATTATAAATTTTTAAGTGTATTAGATGTGTTCATATAATTAGTTAAGTTTAAAAGAAAAATAGTTCTCAAAATATCTCTTTCCTTTTGTTTTCTGTGCTTTACTAGATTTTAATGATTCAGGTTTTATCGATTCAGCAAATATGCGAGAGGTATTATTTAAGTTATTTTAAATATACTTTTAAATATATTACGTTTAATTTAGGCATAATTTAGAAGTGTAGAAAAACTATTAGGTAATAGAAATAAACAGCTACGTTAATAACCCATGAAGTTTTAATCTAACAAGTTAAGTGTTCATTTTATTTTCATAAATTTTCTCAGTGTAGGATTTTCTTTAGTAATTAATTTTCCGAGACCATTTTATGAACAAAAAATCAGGTCAAAGAATTAAATAACTTTTCTATTACGTCTTCTTTTCTCAAATTTTAGTTCGACATAAATTCTCTAAGTGTAAATAATTTTGTAGTGTATTTATTTTCCAAAAATAAACTCAATAATAATGTTAAAACAACTCACACAAATTAATCCTCGGCGAAAGATCGATCTCCCGGCGCAGATGAGCTGAAAAGAAAATTAGGGCGTTTTTCCGCCACAATATTTGGAAATATACACATACTTTCACTTTCTTTCTTGTCGAACCAAAACGAATTTAAATAAACTTTTCCAAGATTCATAACCGTAAATTAAACCGCGAACTCGCTGAATCTTAAATCATTATAAAAGTAATATTAAAGAAGAGATTAAATTAAGTTAAATAATATAAAAGTTATTTTGAAAATATTTTCTTTCAGTGTATACATCCATTAAAGTCATCCTAAATATTAATAATTAAATCCATAGGTAAATTCTTCAGAAAATTCCTCTCCATGATCTCAGGTGTTCTTTAGCCATTTCCGGCATAATTAAATTTAAAATATTTAGATAATAAAATTGATAATAAAAAATTAAATTTTTCTGACAAAATTCTCTCAGTGTACACGTGTCCACATTTCACAAATTGTTATAAAACAAATTTAATTTAACTCATTTCAAAACAAACTATTCTTCACTCGAAAATTTTTCTCAGTGTACACGTGTTTACATTTCTTATCTTCTCTGTTCTTCCTCTTCGTTCGGGTTTTCTTATCTCACTTTTATGTAGTTTTAGTTAATAAATTTTGTTATGATCAAACCCGAAATAAACTTAGCTGAGGGGTGCTCCTCTGGACCCACGTATGATCGCCTGCTGCTCTCGCCGCAGTGGGTGCTTCTTCTTCCTCCTAGCCTTGAAGAGGGTGCTCCTCGGGACAAACGCAACTGCTTCTTCTTTCCCCTAGCTGGTAGAGGGTGCTCCTTCGGCAAATACAGCAGCTACTTCTCGACTAGCTTGCAGAGGGTGATCCTCGGGGCAACAGCAGCGCGATGAAGGGGTGCTCCCGGGACAGCAAACAGGGCCAGACTATAAGATTTAATGCCCTTTGTAAGAAAAATAATAATTTCCTAACCAAAACTACTGACCTTACGATCGAGCCCAGATAAGACGTGGGATCGGCGCTGCTGCCGGATGGCCGCGGCGGCCGCAAAGGCAATCCGGAACAATTTTCCGCCTTTGGGAAAACAAAATTAGCACACGTACTTCTAGCGCGGCTGCGAACTCACTTTATTATAATATTTTCACTTTTATTTCCGTGAACACTTATATTTCGCGTTCTGCTTGGTGCAGTTCCGATTTAACCAAAAATATGCGCGGCTGCGAGACAAAGAAAATTTTCACGTCTATATGCCACGCTGGTTCGATTGAAAAGAAATAGACGGGAAATAGAAAGTATGGGCCTAAGCCATCAGCGGAAATTTCGGTCAGCTGAAAATTGCTCCATATTGGATATATGTAAGCTTTCCAAAACTCCTCTGTTACAGCTGATTAAGCCGTGCTTATCAGTTGGCAGCTCTTGTTCAGCTTCTCCAAGCTTTAATTGATTGCCAATATTGCATTTAGTCTCTATTTCGCGAAGCATACTTCTGGGCTGAAATAATTTATTTGATGCTTCAGTCGCCACTACATCAGTCGTAATGTTATTCTTCTGCCGGCACTCCTCAACTCCCTCCAGGCTTCCTTCAATGAATTCAATTGCGTCGAGGGCCTAGAAAAGCTTTCAAAAGTAAGCGAAATAAATTACCAAGGGAACTAGGTACCACCTCGGCTAAGCCAATTAAGGCCAAGATCAGGGCAAGTCTGTTGGCGAGCATTGTGCAAGTGAAACTATGAGTTGGCTGGCGGTTTTCACACTTATTTATAATTAAGTTCGAGTTGCTTAACCAGTTTTTGTTAGATTATTCATTTAGTTTGTTGGTGGATACGTCGAGGTTCTGGTCCGTCACTTCGTCGCTCTGCTCAATATTTTCCAGCAGGCAGCGAACCATCTGGAAGGCGTACTCGCACTTGTCCTCCTCCTGGTCGTGGATCTTCTTGCAGTAGTAGAGGACGTCGCGGGTCTGTTCAGCCAGCGGCTCAATCTGCTCCAGCAGGTCCACGTCCAGATAGCCATTCGAGTCCAGAATGTTTCCCTTCTCAGCCAGGCAGTGGACGAAGCACTTGTATTTTCTCTCGGTGTTGTCAAGATCGTCGTCGTCGTCCTCCTCGTCGGAGGAGGAGCTGCTCCGATCTATGAGCTCCTCGAACTCGGCCTGGCTTATGTTGTTCGAGGCCAGGCATTCAGTCACAAAGGCGGTTTCCTCCAGCACAGGAAAGGCCTTCAGGGAGGGAGTAACTTTAGGCTTCGCTCATATAATTCAAATGTTTTACCTGGGTTAGCGCCACGGTGGCAGCCAAAATAAATAGGACCCCTAGCTTCAACATTGCACAATTCTGAGAATCTTCTTCAAGATGAATATGGACATCGGATCCCCTGTAGTCGTCAACACCCCACTCTAAACTGGTAACTGGAGAAAAGCGGTTCTGAATTTTATAGAAACCGGCTAGAGGGCAATTTATGGCGATCAGCTTATCGCAATCGAGCCAGCTAATTAATTGCCGGCAACTAGTCACTGGATATAATGGAAGTTCAAGAGCGACCTCTCGTGCACTTAATTGCTTTTCGCCACTCGGAACTGTAACAAGATCAGATTGAGTCCCGCCGCCGGTGATTGATTTGCGCCTTTCAATGGCAGTGGCCAAGTACTTTTGTTCACAAACTTTAAAGGCCAGACCGTTAGCGTTTTCGCGCAAACTAAAGTAGAGAGAAAAAGCCACGTAAATTTCGTTTTATACGCAGTGAAATTCGCATAACATTTCCTGTCAACATATTTTGCAACACTTTGCTGCAAAATGAAGCGACAACTGCAGCGGCGGCAGGAGCAACACAAAGCGACAAATTGCGATGACAGGAGGGGTTCGGCTCGGTTCGGTTCGGTTCAGAGAACGGGAATGGCATTCTAACTATGCAACCCCATGCAACTCCAGACAACAAATGAAAATTCCAAGAATATTCACATTCGCAGTGAGTTTTGGCTTTTGTGGCCGGGACTTTGTCTGCTCTTTTTCGGCTCGCAGCTCGCAGCTCCCGCCAAACCGCTTGTCGCGTTGTTTACTTTGGTTATTTACGGCCTGAACAGAATTTTTTCGGGTTTCTTTCTCTTCACGCTGCATACTTTGGCCGGTTGCCAAAAGGAAATATGTGTTGGGAAAATTACAAATTTTATGGTCATCGCTAGGTGCTAAACTGTGTCCTCGGCCGACCCGGCCGTCCTGTCGTTTCCACTCCTGTCAAGTCCTGCCTGCATAATTGCGATGCCATTTCTCAGCCCATCAATTTTGATGTTTAATGGAAATTTCCGCGTTTCCATGGCTCGCCCTTGTTTCTGTTGTTTCGCCCTTATTTTGGGGAAATTTTGATTATGTTGTGGCGCAGCAGATAGGCGCACTCTCTGGCGCTAATTAGGCCCATGAAAAACTCATACCCAAATGGTTTTGGCCCGTTTAAGCGGTGCATAATTCAGGAATCAGTATGCATCAGTATAAATACTGGAAAATCATAGTTTTCATGAATGAATACAATGGAAAGTTGTTGCGGAAATTATTTCTTACTAAGTGATGGAACACTAAATAAGTGGTGACAAAATCGTAAGCCAAAGTTCGTATAGAATATTTCCTGATGTCTTCGAAAAGTCAGGCATTGTTTTCAGAAACATAATTTGTAATGGAATTAATAATATAACTTTATAAATGGTTTCCATAGCGAGTCCATGGCCTCCGGCAGTTCAAATTTCATGGATTTTAATGTGCCCGCGATGCGAAAATAATACAAATAATTTTTAGCTTAGTCAAGTTTCCTTGAAGGTTGAAATCGAGGAAGAAAGAAGAGCAGACAACACAACTCTCGCTCTTTTCTGACAGCCACTGCCATTTATTAAACATGTCAGGGAGCTGGAGCTGGTGAAGTTACCTCTCCCTTTATCCAGCTGTTGCCTGTGTGCTACCTGGAACCGGGAAAGTTGCCACAACAAAAGAAAAACTAAGGGAAAATATGTGTAAAAGTTTCTGCTGCTTTGCGTAATAAAATAAATAGTAAGTGACTTCAATATGCATGTCACGTATTTTGCATGCACTTTGATGCCACACACCCGCCCACCCACACATTTTGGCACGTGCAGGAACACAATGGAATTTCTGGAAAATGCGAAATATGCGTAGGGCAGGCAGGGGATCATGGCTTAACCGAAGGATTTTATGCACCTTGGGCCGGGACCGGGACTTCCCAAGACAATGCAACAAATTAATGGCCGAAATCCTGGAGCTGGCTAACGACAATGACCAGGTTGCACACTCGCCTCGGGACAAAGGACCTCTAAGGAGTTTACATTTATCAATTAGTGGGAAATGGAGAGCAGTGCAGGCAGCTGCCAAGTTCATTGCAATAACAGTTTGGAGCCATCTCCTAGCCACTCGGGTGTGAATCGCTCCGCCAAGCCAAGCAAAGCCACAGGCCGGAAGGGAGCGGTAAAAGGGAGTCCACATCCTTACATCCTTGGAGATGCAAGTGCCAGGGCAGCTGCAGCGGAAAGCGAAAAGCGGAAAGCGGAGCAGAGCAAGGCAAACCCACTTGCCAGACGGTAATTAGAAAATTTTTAATTAAATGTTAAGCGCGGAATGGACGGCTTTAAGCGCTCATAACTGGGAACGGGCACGCCGCAGAGCTTTAAGTTCCATCTCCCGGACACCGCGAGGACGACTTGACTCGCAGATGAGTTCTGTTCCCGCCCGCCGGACTTTGGCAATTTTTCGTGGCTTTCCGTGAGATTTGCACGCCTCGCTGCATTTGGTGACTATATATTCCTTCTCCCGCGCAAGAGGGCTTACACATGGCATTCTGTATCTGCCGGATCCGGATGCTTGGGGTTGTTGGCTTAAGAGACTTTGATAAAAATGTATCCTTAAGATATCAAATGATTTTGCTATATTAATTGAACAAAAGATATTTACTTTTTATATTATAAACATTTTTTTTTTTTAGAAGTTTCTGAAACAGTTTTTTATTTTTCCTTAAAAATAGACCAAGTTAGGTGGTCGGACTTGAATTTTTTCTGGTCGTAATTTTCCCAAACTTAGACTTCATATTCCCTCCTAATAAAAAGGGTGCCGATACTTCGCATTAAAAATCCTTGGTCCTTTTTTTTGGCCACCAACTGGAGAGCTTAAAGTTTAAGCTTAGTGCGAGCTCGTGTGCGAATAGTTTTGTCGTATTTGCAGAGCAGGAGAAGGACGAATAGGAGAGAGAAGAGGCGAGGAGAATGCCTTTCGTTAACTAAAAATAAACCGAGTGTTAAACGTGGCTTACACACTGGCCATTTTATTGCCAGCCTGGTCTGTCAGCCGTGAATAATCGCATTAGTTGTGAAATTAAAATTACAAAATAGAATAGATAAATCCGGCCATGGCTCGCTGGCTGGCTATCTGGCTTGAGGTAAGCCTTTTGTTGGGCCAAAGGCAGAACTATTAACTGTGTCCGCCCGCCCCATAAATTCGATTAAAACGTCCTTTTGGGCTGGGTGTATGTGTGTGTCCAGGGACTTACTGCTAATTGAATTGCCGAGTCGAAAGGGAATTAGTTAAGCCCCTTCTGGGGGTTAATGTGCTGGAAGTTGCCCCAAACCGGCGAGGGGCTCAAAGGTTGGTCAGTTACTTCTTTACGGCCGTGGAAATCTCATTATTCTCTGGGAGGTTAACATCATTCTGACACACGAATCGGTGTGAGATGACAACCTGAGGCACTTATGCAAGCTTATTGTGCCAACTTTTCAGAGCGGAAGTCTCAACATGCCAGCTCATATCCCTGAGGAATGCTAGAATGTTTATTTCCTGCACAGCGAAAAAAAAAACAAACACCTTAATGCTCCTTAAAATGCATTTACTTGAGGGATTCTCTACTGACTTCCATGATTGTGTGACTTAAATACAAGCGCCCAATTAGGATATCAGTCCTTCGAGCCGTATATTTAAATCTCATTTTAAATTCTGACTATTTTGACTCTGTATGATCTTTCCCTCTCTGTAGATATCGCCTTGCATATTTTATTCAGTGCAGCTGACCAAGATGACACAATGATGATGACGTCAATGCCTCGATGCCTTGGCTGCCAGGTCCTGGTGTAAATTTAAATCCAATCTCATGGCAACCAAGAGCAGCAAAAAGATGAAGCGAAGGCGAAGAACTGAAATCAATTTCTTTTGTGTGACATTTGAAAGGTTTCAAATGATTTTCAATTGTTGTTGCATTGACAATTCAGCAAACCGAAGCGAGGGCTTCTTATGAACTCGCCCCCCGCCGACCACTTCACACCATATATATACGAGTATGACACAATGATATTGACTTTGTCCGTATGAGCTTCATAATCCGATTTTCGTGTTAAATGATTCTCCTTCTCAGCGCTCGAGCGCTGCCCTCGACTTCAACTTTGACTCCAAGCCGAGGACGGGTTCAATAAACATTCTCACAGGTGACTGCCTGTATTGTGTATTAAATTCCAACACTTAACCCCTTTGACTGTCTGCGGATGGGGCGGCACTAGACGGACGACTGGGCGACTCATTACTTGAGTGCTGCTCCCGCTCCCGCTGCCACTGCCGCTGCTGCCTTTTTGTGGCAATTTTCGAGTGCGCTTTCTGCAGTTTTTAACTTGAAACAACAACGGTGAGTCGACGAGTCCTTCTCGTGGTCCTCGTCATTTTTCTTCCTCTAGCTCTCGGCTCCTGCAGCAGGTGCACCCGTGCACGTTGCTGCCCCGTTTTGTTTGCTGCAAAGTGCGCACCCAGCGTCATTGATGCTGACGTTGATGTTGCTGCTGCAGCTCTAGCTGTTGCTGTTGCTGTTGCTGTTGCTGTTGCTGTGCTGTTGTTGTCGTCAAGCTGCCACTTGTCACATGGCAACAGTTTAGTTTTCCACACACACACACTGTGGCACACCCACACACACTCACTTGAGAGCAAGTGCCGGCTCAAGTTGCACTCTTACATGCAGCAAACGGAAATCAACGCAGTACGCCCAGTCGTCGGGCCAAATGAATAGAGCAGTGGGTGGGCAGGGGCGTGTACCCCACTCGAGCCACCCCCAGGCCCACTTAAAGTCTGGTGGCAGGCAAAGGTCGCCGTTTATGTTGTCGAGCTGCCTTGCGGTTCAAGGAAGTGGGCCTTCTGGAACTGGAGCTTACGTTGGAACACCTTCGAAAATAATAATATTTTGAAAAAAAAACTCTTAAAAAATATACATTTTAATTATTTAAACATATATATATATGGGGACTTGTGAAGATTCCCCAAAGGGGGTCAATACAAAGTCAGAAACTGTTAAAACTTTATTATAAATGTTGAAATCCAATCAAGGATCACTTGGTTATCAGTTTGTTTGAGGTGGAACGTTGGGTAATTAAATACGCACTGTAATATCTCCAATATTTATTTAGAATATACCAAAAACAGCATTATAACATTATGGCATTCATGATCTCTGGTAACACTAAAACGTGAACAACGCTGTTAACTTGTTCCTTTTCCTGTTCTGAACTTGTGAGCTGTGTTGGTTGTGCTGTGATAAATAAAATAATAATATAATTAAAACTAAATATCGCTGATATTATTATTTAAACGTTGAGTCCCAACATGTGTCTGTTTTATAGTCTTTCTGAGCATTATTTAGAATTTCTTCCTTAACATTTTGTGCGAACATTAAAAATGTTTAATCAAATTCTGCAGAAACTTAGAAACAACCTCAATTATAAGTTTGTTATTTAAATGCTTCTTGAGACTCTTGGCGCTTGTATTTTTAAAATTAGTCCAAAATACCTACATTAAAATATCAGTTACTTCAACTTTTATATTAAATAAATCATTTTCTCTAAATTATTTTTAAAATAAAATAAAAAGGGCAGGGTATCGGCCAGCCGCCCCTTGATTCGCAGCCTAAGTATTGTTTTTTTCTGCTGTGCCACTTTTCGTTGCTTTCTGGCTGGCTGCCTCCACTCGCTTGACTGGCTCATGTCGAAAGGTCATTGGAACAGTAAACTGACTGCCAGCCCTCTTCCTGCCAGCTGCCCGCTGCCTTCGTCCTGCTGCCTCTGCCGTATAATATGATGAGCTGTGATAAAATTGGTCACTCTGCCAGTCCACACTTGGCGAGTCCGGCCGAGAAGGCCAATTTTGAATGCAGACAAGCCGCAAGCGATTTCGACTCTCTCTCTGTCCCGAAGTTGTGTGCATTCTTAATAATTTTGTTATTTCGGGGCAACATCTGGAACTTAAGTCCGAGAAATTGTGTACGTAATTTGTGGAAATATTAGAAAATCCTTGCAAAGACAAGCAAATTGCTAAAACAATTTGTCTTCACTTAGTCCTCCCTTGGCTTGTAAACATTTATTCATTGTTTTTATACATATACACATTTGTTGTTTGTCTTTTGTAGAAAGGGAGAGTCCTGCAGGGCAATTGGACTTTAATTCTTTAAAATGGAAACTTTCTGAGATCAAGAGGGAGAGGAGTGATGGAAGCGAAAATGGAATTGCATCAAAAGATTTTCTCTCAGCGTTGTACAATGGGAAATCTGGAAAACAAGTAATGATTTTTAAACACTTCTAAGAATTGTAAAATGAAAGGGTAACATAAACATCTGATGCGCATTTTCTGAGTGCATCTTCCGAGTTTCGTCCCCGGATCACGCCCATTAGCCGCCTTAGCCGGCTTCCTTTCTGGGGGCTGCCACAATATTTGTGTACAAGTGTGCACTGTTGCATAAGTTGTAAAAATAACCTGCTGCCGCACTTGGCAGGAAGCACACATGGAAAATATTTAGTTTCGATACGCTGCCTTCGGGCCAAACTCATTTAAATGCAAATTTTGGCCAAGACGTCCGGCCGGGGCTCAAATTACTTGCTGGAGATGCATAAAATTTAATAACTGCAAGTACGAGCCAGTAAGAGTACTTAGCCATTGTTTGGGGCAAGGAA
>JABJVT010000009.1:86757-183462 GCA_014170255.2 Drosophila triauraria
TTTGCCAATTTTGACATATTTTATGAACCCCGACCTTCTAAAATTTTGATAAATCAAAAAAAATTTTTCTGATATTTTTCAATATTTTGGTTTTAAATGCTTGCAATTTTAATGACGAATCTGAAAATACACGGCTTTTGCTATCACTCCTTTTGGCAATAAGAGGAGCTTGAGAAAACCTTAAATTTTCACAATAATTTTTTTTTTTTAAATATGAACATTTCTTGGAAAAATCGACAAAATAGTCATAACTAAGCTTAAAACAGCCTTAATTTCAATTCGAAAGCAGTTCTATGTTAGGTTTTATGAAAACAATAAATCTGCATACTCAGTTTAAAAATTTAAACAAATAAATATTTTGCCAATTTTGACATATTTTATGAACCCTGACCTTCTTAAATTTTGAAAATCAAAAAAAAATTTCTGATATTTTTCAATATTTTGGTTTTAAATGCTTGCAATTTTAATGACGAATCCGAAAATACACGGCTTTTTGCTATCACTCCTTTTGGCAATAAGAGGAGCTTGAGAAAACCTTAAATTTTCACAATAATTTTTTTTAATATGAACATTTCTTGAAAAATCGAAACAAAAATAGTCATAACTAAGCTAAAACAGCCTTAATTTCAATTCGGAAAGCAGTTCTATGTTAGGGGTTTTAACTTTAATTTTTCGTTTTAATTTAAACAAAAAAATCGTACGTTTTCATTTTATGAACTCCGTTTACAAAATTTTGTCATATTTTGTTATCGAAATATTTAATTATTTTATTGCTCAAACAGTTGACTTTGATGTTTTGAGAATAAACGGAATGTTTAAATGCCTTTACTTTTTTTAATTGTTTGTTTTAATATGAACAATGCAGGAAATTGTTTATTTATCAGTTCAAGATACAATTTTTAAACATCAGGAAATTTTTATACCTTTTTAAATGGTAAAGTACCATTTAATCAATAAAATTAAACTGTTTTATTTATTAAAACCTTTCTTTATCTTCTTTGAACATAATTAATGCCATACTTCTTTTAATTTTACAAGCATTTCGAAATCACAGATTTTTCGTTCCACCAACAGTATGGCAGCACTGGCAACCAAAACGAAAGTTGTTATTGCTGACGGCAACATCCAAATTTGCAATTCGAGGTGGTTCAGAAAATAATTATTAAAAGTAATTGATGAGCTAAATTGATCTACTTGATGGTTTGAAATAAACATCAATAACCAACGAGCCAACTATTTTTTTTTTTTCCTTTGCAATTAAGAACGATTTGATGTAAAAGGCGTTTAATTTTCATTTCGACAAGACAAACTTGCCTGCTTTTGAAAAACGAAAGAATCTTTGAGAAAGTGAAAACATTTATTGATTTTCGTTTTCTGAAAACGAAAACAAAAGAATCTTTAAAAGTTAAATTCGGAGCTGTTCTATGTTAGGTTTATGAAAACAATAAATCTGCATACTCAGTTTAAAATTTAAACAAATAAATATTTTGCCAATTTTTGACATATTTTATGAACCCCTGACCTTCTTAAATTTTGAAAATAAAAAAAAAAATTTCTGATATTTTTCAATATTTTGGTTTTAAATGCTTGCAATTTTAATGACGAATCTGAAAATACACGGCTTTTTGCTATCACTCCTTTTGGCAATAAGAGGAGCTCGAGAAAACCTTAAATTTTCACAATAATTTTTTTTTTTAATATGAACATTTCTTGGAAAATCGAAGACAAAAATAGTCATAACTAAGCTAAAACAGCCTTAATTTCAATTCGGAAAGCTTCTATGTTAGGTTTTATGAAAACAATAAATCTGCATACTCAGTTTAAAAATTTAAACAAATAAATATTTTGCCAATTTTTGACATATTTTATGAACCTCTTAAATTTTGAAAATCAAAAAAAAAAATTTCTGATATTTTTCAATATTTTGGTTTTAAATGCTTGCAATTTTAATGACGAACTGAAAATACACGGCTTTTTGCTATCACTCCCTTTTGGCAATAAGAGGAGCTTGAGAAAACCTTAAATTTTCACAATAATTTTTTTTTTAATATGAACATTTCTTGAAAAATCGAAAACAAAAATAGTCAAACCTAAGCTAAAACAGCCTTAATTTCAATTCGAAAGCAGTTCTATGTTAGGTTTTATGAAAACAATAAATCTGCATACTCAGTTTAAAAATTTAAACAAATAAATATTTTGCCAATTTTGACATATTTTATGAACCCCTTCTAAATTTTGAAAATCAAAAAAAAAATTCTGATATTTTTCAATATTTTGGTTTTAAATGCTTGCAATTTTAATGACGAATCTGAAAATACACGGCTTTTTGCTATCACTCCCTTTTGGCAATAAGAGGAGCTTGAGAAAACCTTAAATTTTCACAATAATTTTTTTAATATGAACATTTCTTGGAAAAATCGAAGACAAAAATAGTCATAACTAAGCTAAAACAGCCTTAATTTCAATTCGGAAAGCAGTTCTATGTTAGGTTTTATGAAAACAATAAATCTGCATACTCAGTTTAAAAATTTAAACAAATAAATATTTTGCCAATTTTTGACATATTTTATGAACCCCGACCTTCTTAAATTTTGAAAATCAAAAAAAAAATTTTCTGATATTTTTCAATATTTTGGTTTTAAATGCTTGCAATTTTAATGACGAATCCGAAAATACACGGCTTTTGCTATCACTCCCTTTTGGCAATAAGAGGAGCTTGAGAAAACCTTAAATTTTCACAATAATTTTTTTTTAATATGAACATTTCTTGGAAAAATCGAAGACAAAAATAGTCATAACTAAGCTAAAACAGCCTTAATTTCAATTCGGAAAGCAGTTCTATGTTAGGTTTTATGAAAACAATAAATCTGCATACTCAGTTTAAAATTTAAACAAATAAATATTTTGCCAATTTTTGACATATTTTATGAACCCCGACCTTCTTAAATTTTGAAAATCAAAAAAAAAATTTCTGATATTTTTCAATATTTTGGTTTTAAATGCTTGCAATTTTAATGACGAACTGAAAATACACGGCTTTTGCTATCACTCCCTTTTGGCAATAAGAGGAGCTTGAGAAAACCTTAAATTTTCACAATAATTTTTTTAATATGAACATTTCTTGAAAAATCGAAAACAAAAATAGTCATAACTAAGCTAAAACAGCCTTAATTTCAATTCGGAAAGCAGTTCTATGTTAGGTTTTATGAAAACAATAAATCTGCATACTCAGTTTAAAAATTTAAACAAATAAATATTTTGCCAATTTTTGACATATTTTATGAACCCTGACCTTCTTAAATTTTGAAAATCAAAAAAAAAATTTCTGATATTTTTCAATATTTTGGTTTTAAATGCTTGCAATTTTAATGACGAATCCGAAAATACACGGCTTTTTGCTATCACTCCCTTTTGGCAATAAGAGGAGCTTGAGAAAACCTTAAATTTTCACAATAATTTTTTTTTAAATATGAACATTTCTTGGAAAAATCGAAACAAAAATAGTCATAACTAAGCTAAAACAGCCTAAATTTCAATCTCGGAAAGCAGTTCTATGTTAGGTTTTATGAAAACAATAAATCTGCATACTCAGTTTAAAAATTTAAACAAATAAATATTTTGCCAATTTTTGACATATTTTATGAACCCTGACCTTCTTAAATTTTGAAAATCAAAAAAAATTTCTGATATTTTTCAATATTTTGGTTTTAAATGCTTGCAATTTTAATGACGAACTGAAAATACACGGCTTTTGCTATCACTCCCTTTTGGCAATAAGAGGAGCTTGAGAAAACCTTAAATTTTCACAATAATTTTTTTTTTAATATGAACATTTCTTGAAAAATCGAAGACAAAAATAGTCATAACTAAGCTAAAACAGCCTTAATTTCAATTCGAAAGCAGTTCTATGTTAGGTTTTATGAAAACAATAAATCTGCATACTCAGTTTAAAAATTTAAACAAATAAATATTTTGCCAATTTTTGACATATTTTATGAACCCGACCTTCTAAAATTTTGAAAATAAAAAAAATTTCTGATATTTTTCAATATTTTGGTTTTAAATGCTTGCAATTTTAATGACGAATCTGAAAATACACGGCTTTTTGCTATCACTCCCTTTGGCAATAAGAGGAGCTTGAGAAAACCTTAAATTTTCACAATAATTTTTTTTTTAATATGAACATTTCTTGGAAAAATCGAAAACAAAAATAGTCAAACCTAAGCTAAAACAGCCTTAATTTCAATTCGAAAGCAGTTCTATGTTAGGTTTTATGAAAACGATAAATCTGCATACTCAGTTTAAAAATTTAAACAAATAAATATTTTGCCAATTTTGACATATTTTATGAACCCCGACCTTCTTAAATTTTGAAAATCAAAAAAAATTCTGATATTTTTCAATATTTTGGTTTTAAATGCTTGCAATTTTAATGACGAATCCGAAAATACACGGCTTTTGCTATCACTCCCTTTTGGCAATAAGAGGAGCTTGAGAAAACCTTAAATTTTCACAATAATTTTTTTTTAATATGAACATTTCTTGAAAAATCGAAAACAAAAATAGTCAAACCTAAGCTAAAACAGCCTTAATTTCAATTCGGAAAGCAGTTCTATGTTAGGTTTTATGAAAACAATAAATCTGCATACTCAGTTTAAAAATTTAAACAAATAAATATTTTGCCAATTTTTGACATATTTTATGAACCCTGACCTTCTTAAATTTTGAAAAATCAAAAAAAAAAATTTCTGATATTTTTCAATTATTTTGGTTTTAAATGCTTGCAATTTTAATGACGAATCCGAAAATACACGGCTTTTTGCTATCACTCCCTTTTGGCAATAAGAGGAGCTTGAGAAAACCTTAAATTTTCACAATAATTTTTTTTTTAATATGAACATTTCTTGGAAAAATCTGAAAACTAAAAATAGTCATAACTAAGCTAAAACAGCCTTAATTTCAATTCGGAAAGCAGTTCTATGTTAGGTTTTATGAAAACAATAAATCTGCATACTCAGTTTAAAAATTTAAACAAATAAATATTTTGCCAATTTTGACATATTTTATGAACCCTGACCTTCTTAAATTTTGAAAATCAAAAAAAAATTTCTGATATTTTTCAATATTTTGGTTTTAAATGCTTGCAATTTTAATGACGAATCCGAAAATACACGGCTTTTTGCTATCACTCCCTTTTGGCAATAAGAGGAGCTTGAGAAAACCTTAAATTTTCACAATAATTTTTTTTTAATATGAACATTTCTTGAAAAATCGAAAACAAAAATAGTCATAACTAAGCTAAAACAGCCTTAAATTTCCAATTCGGAAAGCAGTTCTATGTTAGGTTTTATGAAAACAATAAATCTGCATACTCAGTTTAAAAATTTAAACAAATAAATATTTTGCCAATTTTTGACATATTTTATGAACCCCGACCTTCTTAAATTTTGAAAATCAAAAAAAAAAATTTCTGATATTTTTCAATATTTTGGTTTTAAATGCTTGCAATTTTAATGACGAATCCGAAAATACACGGCTTTTTGCTATCACTCCTTTTGGCAATAAGAGGAGCTTGAGAAAACCTTAAATTTTCACAATAATTTTTTTTTAATATGAACATTTCTTGGAAAAATCGAAAACAAAAATAGTCATAACTAAGCTAAAACAGCCTTAATTTCAATTCGGAAAGCAGTTCTATGTTAGGTTTTATGAAAACAATAAATCTGCATACTCAGTTTAAAAATTTAAACAAATAAATATTTTGCCAATTTTTGACATATTTTATGAACCCTAAATTTTGAAAAAAAAAAAAAAATTTCTGATATTTTTCAATATTTTGGTTTTAAATGCTTGCAATTTTAATGACGAATCCGAAAATACACGGCTTTTTGCTATCACTCCCTTTTGGCAATAAGAGGAGCTTGAGAAAACCTTAAATTTTCACAATAATTTTTTTTTTAATATGAACATTTCTTGAAAAATCGAAAACAAAAATAGTCATAACTAAGCTAAAACAGCCTTAATTTCAATTCGGAAAGCAGTTCTATGTTAGGTTTTATGAAAACAATAAATCTGCATACTCAGTTTAAAAATTTAAACAAATAAATATTTTGCCAATTTTTGACATATTTTATGAACCCCGACCTTCTTAAATTTTGAAAAAAAAAAAAAATTTCTGATATTTTTCAATATTTTGGTTTTAAATGCTTGCAATTTTAATGACGAACCGAAAATACACGGCTTTTTGCTATCACTCCCTTTTGGCAATAAGAGGAGCTTGAGAAAACCTTAAATTTTCACAATAATTTTTTTTTTATATGAACATTTCTTGAAAAATCGAAAACAAAAATAGTCATAACTAAGCTAAAACAGCCTTAATTTCAATTCGGAAAGCAGTTCTATGTTAGGTTTTATGAAAACAATAAATCTGCATACTCAGTTTAAAAATTTAAACAAATAAACATTTTGCCAATTTTTGACATATTTTATGAACCCTGACCTTCTAAAATTTTGGAAAATCAAAAAAAATTTCTGATATTTTTCAATATTTTGGTTTTAAATGCTTGCAATTTTAATGACGAATCTGAAAATACACGGCTTTTTGCTATCACTCCCTTTTGGCAATAAGAGGAGCTTGAGAAAACCTTAAATTTTCACAATAATTTTTTTTTTAATATGAACATTTCTTGGAAAATTTGAAAACAAAAATAGTCATAACTAAGCTAAAACAGCCTTAATTTCAATTCGGAAAGCAGTTCTATGTTAGGTTTTATGAAAACAATAAATCTGCATACTCAGTTTAAAAATTTAAACAAATAAATATTTTGCCAATTTTGACATATTTTATGAACCCCGACCTTCTTAAATTTTGAAAATCAAAAAAAAAATTTCTGATATTTTTCAATATTTTGGTTTTAAATGCTTGCAATTTTAATGACGAATCCGAAAATAACGGCTTTTGCTATCACTCCCTTTGGCAATAAGAGGAGCTTGAGAAAACCTTAAATTTTCACAATAATTTTTTTTTAAATATGAACATTTCTTGAAAAATCGAAAACAAAAATAGTCATAACTAAGCTAAAACAGCCTTAATTTCAATTCGGAAAGCAGTTCTATGTTAGGTTTTATGAAAACAATAAATCTGCATACTCAGTTTAAAAATTTAAGCAAATAAATATTTTGCCAATTTTTGACATATTTTATGAACCCTTTTGAAAATCAAAAAAAAAATTCTGATATTTTTCAATATTTTGGTTTTAAATGCTTGCAATTTTAATGACGAACTGAAAATACACGGCTTTTTGCTATCACTCCCTTTTTGGCAATAAGAGGAGCTCGAGAAACCTTAAATTTTCACAATAATTTTTTTTTTAATATGAACATTTCTTGAAAAATCGAAAACAAAAATAGTCATAACTAAGCTAAAACAGCCTTAATTTCAATTCGGAGAAGCTGTTCTATGTTAGGTTTTATGAAAACAATAAATCTGCATACCTCAGTTTGAAAATTTAAACAAATAAATATTTTGCCAATTTTTGACATATTTTATGAACCCCGACCTTCTAAAATTTTGAAAAATAAAAAAAAAAAATTTCTGATATTTTTCAATATTTTGGTTTTAAATGCTTGCAATTTTAATGACGAATCCGAAAATACACGGCTTTTGCTATCACTCCCTTTTGGCAATAAGAGGAGCTTGAGAAAACCTTAAATTTTCACAATAATTTTTTTTTAATATGAACATTTCTTGGAAAATCGAAAACAAAAATAGTCAAACCCAAGCTAAAACAGCCTTAATTTCAATTCGGAAAGCAGTTCTATGTTAGGTTTTATGAAAACAATAAATCTGCATACTCAGTTTAAAAATTTAAACAAATAAATATTTTGCCAATTTTTGACATATTTTATGAACCCTGACCTTCTTAAATTTTGAAAAATCAAAAAAAAAAAATTCTGATATTTTTCAATATTTTGGTTTTAAATGCTTGCAATTTTAATGACGAATCCGAAAATACACGGCTTTTTGCTATCACTCCCTTTTGGCAATAAGAGGAGCTTGAGAAAACCTTAAATTTTCACAATAATTTTTTTTTAATATGAACATTTCTTGGAAAAATCGAAAACAAAAATAGTCATAACTAAGCTAAAACAGCCTTAATTTCAATTCGGAAAGCAGTTCTATGTTAGGTTTTATGAAAACAATAAATCTGCATACTCAGTTTAAAAATTTAAACAAATAAATATTTTGCCAATTTTTGACATATTTTATGAACCCTTCTTAAATTTTGAAAATCAAAAAAAAATTTCTGATATTTTTCAATATTTTGGTTTTAAATGCTTGCAATTTTAATGACGAATCCGAAAATACACGGCTTTTTGCTATCACCCTTTTTGGCAATAAGAGGAGCTTGAGAAAACCTTAAATTTTCACAATAATTTTTTTTTAATATGAACATTTCTTGGAAAAATCGAAAACAAAAATAGTCATAACTAAGCTAAAACAGCCTTAATTTCAATTCGAAAGCAGTTCTATGTTAGGTTTTATGAAAACAATAAATCTGCATACTCAGTTTAAAAATTTAAACAAATAAATATTTTGCCAATTTTTGACATATTTTATGAACCCTGACCTTCTTAAATTTTGAAAATCAAAAAAAAAATTTCTGATATTTTTCAATATTTTGGTTTTAAATGCTTGCAATTTTAATGACGAATCCGAAAATACACGGCTTTTGCTATCACTCCCTTTGGCAATAAGAGGAGCTCGAGAAAACTTAAATTTTCACAATAATTTTTTTTTTTAATATGAACATTTCTTGGAAAATTTGAAGACAAAAATAGTCATAACTAATCTAAAACAGCCTTAATTTCAATTCGGAAAGCTGTTCTATGTTAGGTTTTATGAAAACAATAAATCTGCATACTCAGTTTAAAAATTTAAACAAATAAATATTTTGCCAATTTTTGACATATTTTATGAACCCTGACCTTCTAAAATTTTGAAAATCAAAAAAAATTTCTGATATTTTTCAATATTTTGGTTTTAAATGCTTGCAATTTTAATGACGAATCCGAAAATACACGGCTTTTTGCTATCACTCCCTTTTGGCAATAAGAGGAGCTTGAGAAAACCTTAAATTTTCACAATAATTTTTTTTAATATGAACATTTCTTGAAAAATCGAAAACAAAAATAGTCATAACTAAGCTAAAACAGCCTTAATTTCAATTCGGAAAGCCGTTCTGTGTTAGGTTTTATGAAAACAATAAATCTGCATACTCAGTTTAAAAATTTAAACAAATAAATATTTTGCCAATTTTTGACATATTTTATGAACCCTTCTTAAATTTTGAAAATCAAAAAAAAAAATTCTGATATTTTTCAATATTTTGGTTTTAAATGCTTGCAATTTTAATGACGAATCCGGAAAGAACGGCTTTTGCTATCACTCCCTTTTGGCAATAAGAGGAGCTTGAGAAAACCTTAAATTTTCACAATAATTTTTTTTTTAATATGAACATTTCTTGGAAAAATCGAAAACAAAATAGTCATAACTAAGCTAAAACAGCCTTAATTTCAATTCGAAAGCTGTTCTATGTTAGGTTGTATGAAAACAATAAATCTGCATACTTAGTTTAAAAAATTTAAACAAATAAATATTTTGCCAATTTTTGACATATTTTTAAACCTTCTTGAAAAATCAAAAAAAAAATTTCTGATATTTTTCAATATTTTGGTTTTAAATGCTTGCAATTTTAATGACGAATCCGAAAATAAACGGCTTTTTTGCTATCACTCCTTTTGGCAATAAGAGGAGCTTGAGAAAACCTTAAATTTTCACAATAATTTTTTTTTTAATATGAACATTTCTTGAAAAATCGAAAACAAAAATAGTCATAACTAAGCTAAAACAGCCTTAATTTCAATTCGGAAAGCTGTTCTATGTTAGGTTGTATGAAAACAATAAATCTGCATACTTAGTTTAAAAATTTAAACAAATAAATATTTTGCCAATTTTTGACATATTTTATGAACCCTTTTAAATTTTGAAAATCAAAAAAAAAATTTCTGATATTTTTCAATATTTTGGTTTCATAAATGCTTGCAATTTTAATGACGAACTGAAAATACACGGCTTTTGCTATCACTCCTTTTTGCCAATAAGAGGAGCTTGAGAAAACCTTAAATTTTCACAATAATTTTTTTTTAATATGAACATTTCTTGAAAAATCGAAGACAAAAATAGTCATAACTAAGCTAAAACAGCCTTAATTTCAATTCGGAAAGCTGTTCTATGTTAGGTTTTATGAAAACAATAAATCTGCATACTCAGTTTAAAAATTTAAACAAATAAATATTTTTGCCAATTTTTTACATATTTTATGAACCCCGACCTTCTTAAATTTTGAAAATCAAAAAAAAATTTTGATATTTTTCAATATTTTGGTTTTAAATGCTTGCAATTTTAATGACGAATCCGAAAATACACGGCTTTTGCTATCACTCCCTTTTGGCAATAAGAGGAGCTTGAGAAAACCTTAAATTTTCACAATAATTTTTTTTAATATGAACATTTCTTGAAAAATCGAAAACAAAAATAGTCATAACTAAGCTAAAACAGCCTTAATTTCCAATTCGGAAAGCAGTTCTATGTTAGGTTTTATGAAAACAATAAATCTGCATACTCAGTTTAAAAATTTAAACAAATAAATATTTTTGCCAATTTTTTGACATGTTTTATGAACCCCGACCTTCTTAAATTTTGAAAATCAAAAAAATTTCTGATGTTTTTCAATATTTTGGTTTTAAATGCTTGCAATTTTAATGACGAATCCGAAAATAAACGGCTTTTGCTATCACTCCCTTTTGGCAATAAGAGGAGCTTGAGAAAACCTTAAATTTTCACAATAATTTTTTTTTTAATATGAACATTTCTTGAAAAATCGAAAACAAAAATAGTCATAACTAAGCTAAAACAGCCTTAATTTCAATTCGGAAAGCTGTTCTATGTTAGGTTGTATAAAAACAATAAATCTGCATACTTAGTTTAAAAATTTAAACAAATAAATATTTTGCCAATTTTTGACATATTTTAAATTTTGAAAATCAAAAAAAAAAAATTCTGATATTTTTCAATATTTTGGTTTTAAATGCTTGCAATTTTAATGACGAATCCGAAAATACACGGCGTTTTGCTATCACTCCCGTTTGGCAATAAGAGGAGCTTGAGAAAACCTTAAATTTTCACAATAATTTTTTTTTTTTTAAATATGAACATTTCTTGGAAAAATCGAAGACAAAAATAGTCATAACTAAGCTAAAACAGCCATAATTTCAATTCGAAAGCTGTTTTATGTTAGGTTTTATGAAAACAATAAATCTGCATACTCAGTTTAAAAATTTAAACAAATAAATATTTTGCCAATTTTTGACATATTTTATGAACCCTGACCTTCTTAAATAAAAAAAAAAAAAATTTCTGATATTTTTCAATATTTTGGTTTTAAATGCTTGCAATTTTAATGACGAATCCGAAAATACACGGCTTTTGCTATCACTCCCTTTTGGCAATAAGAGGAGCTTGAGAAAACCTTAAATTTTCACAATAATTTTTTTTTTTAAATATGAACATTTCTTGGAAAAATCGAAGACAAAAATAGTCATAACTAAGCTAAAACAGCCATAATTTCAATTCGGAAAGCTGTTTATGTTAGGTTTTATGAAAACAATAAATCTGCATACTCAGTTTAAAAATTTAAACAAATAAATATTTTGCCAATTTTTGACATATTTTATGAACCCCGACCTTCTAAAATTTTGAAAAATCAAAAAAAAAAATTTGAAATGCTTGCATTTTAATGATAAAATACACGGCCTATCACTTTTTGGCAATAAGAGGAGCTTGAGAAAACCTTAAATTTTCACAATAATTTTTTTAATTTGAACATTTTCTTGGAAAAATCGAAAACAAAAATAGTCATAACTAAGCTAAAACAGCCTTAATTTCAATTCGGAAAGCAGTTCTATGTTAGGTTTTATGAAAACAATAAATCTGCATACTCAGTTTAAAAATTTAAACAAATAAATATTTTGCCAATTTTTGACATGTTTTATGAACCCCGACCTTCTTAAATTTTGAAAATCAAAAAAAAATTTTCTGATGTTTTTCAATATTTTGGTTTTAAATGCTTGCAATTTTAATGACGAATCCGAAAATAAACGGCTTTTGCTATCACTCCCTTTGGCAATAAGAGGAGCTTGAGAAAACCTTAAATTTTCACAATAATTTTTTTTTAATTTGAACATTTCTTGGAAAAATCGAAGACAAAAATAGTCATAACTAAGCTAAAACAGCCTAAATTTCAATCCGGAAAGCTGTTCTATGTTAGGTTTTATGAAAACAATAAATCTGCATACTCAGTTTAAAAATTTAAACAAATAAATATTTTGCCAATTTTGACATATTTTATGAACCCCGACCTTCTAAAATTTTGGAAAATCCAAAAAAAAAAATTCTGATTTTTTTCAACATTTTGGTTTTAAATGCTTGCAATTTTAATGACGAATCCGAAAATACACGGCTTTTTGCTATCACTCCCTTTTGGCAATAAGGAGGAGCTCGAGAAAACCTTATATTTTCACAATAATTTTTTTATTTTTAATATGAACATTTCTTGGAAAAATTAAAGACAAAAATAGTCATAACTAATCTAAAACAGCCTTAATTTCAATTCGGAAAGCTGTTTTATGTTAGGTTTTATGAAAACAATAAATCTGCATACTTAGTTTAAAAATTTAAACAAATAAATATTTTGCCAATTTTTTTACATATTTTATGAACCCCGACCTTCTAAAATTTTGAAAAAAAAAAAAATTCTGATATTTTTTAATATTTTGGTTTTAATTGCTTGCAATTTTAATGACGAATCCGAAAATACACGGCTTTTGCTATCACTCCCTTTTTGGCAATAAGAGGAGCTTAAGAAAACCTTAAATTTTCACAATAATAGTACAAAAATAGTCATAACTAAGCTAAAACAGCCTAAACTTCAATTCGGAAAGCTGTTCTATGTTAGGTTTTATGAAAACAATAAATCTGCATACTCAGTTTAAAAATTTAAACAAATAAACATTTTGCCAATTTTTGACATGTTTTATGAACCCCGACATTCTAAAATTTTGAAAAATCAAAAAAAAAAAAAATGTCTGATATTTTTCAATATTTTGGTTTTAAATGCTTGCAATTTTAATGACGAATCCGAAAATACACGGCTTTTTGCTATCACTCCCTTTTGGCAATAAGAGGAGCTTGAGAAAACCTTAAATTTTCACAATAATTTTTTTTTAATATGGACATTTCTTGGAAAAATCGAAAACAAAAATAGTCATAACTAAGCTAAAACAGCCTTAATTTCAATTCGGAAAGCTGTTTTATGTTGGGTTTATGAAAACAATAAATCTGCATACTTAGTTTAAAATTTAAACAAATAAATATTTTGCCAATTTTTTACATATTTTATGAACCCCCTTCTTAAATTTTGAAAATTCAAAAAAATTTCTGATATTTTTCAATATTTTGGTTTTTTTTTTAAATATGAACATTTCTTGAAAAAATCGAAAACAAAAATAGTCATAACTAAGCTAAAACAGCCTTGATTTCAATTCGGACTGCTGTTCTATGTTAGGTTTTATGAAAACAATAAATCTGCATACTCAGTTTAAAAATTTAAACAAATAAATATTTTGCCAATTTTTGACATATTTTATAAACCCCGACCTTCTAAATTTTGAAAAATCAAAAAAAAATTTCTGATATTTTTCAACATTTTGGTTTTAAATGCTTGCAATTTTAATGACGAATCCGAAAATACACGGCTTTTGCTATCACTCCCTTTTGGCAATAGGAGGAGCTCGAGAAAACCTTAACTTTTCACAATAATTTTTTTTTAATATGAACATTTCTTGGAAAAATTGAAGACAAAATAGTCATAACTAATCTAAAACAGCCTTAATTTCAATTCGAAAGCTGTTCTATGTTAGGTTTTATGAAAACAATAAATCTGCATACTCAGTTTAAAAATTTAAACAAATAAATATTTTGCCAATTCTTGACATGTTTTATGAACCCCGACCTTCTAAAATTTTGAAAAAAAAAAATTTCTGATATTTTTCAATATTTTGGTTTTAAATGCTTGCAATTTTAATGAAGAATCCGAAAATACACGGCTTTTGCTATCACTCCCTTTTGGCAATAAGAGGAGCTTGAGAAAACCTTAAATTTTCACAATAATTTTTTTTTTATTAAATATGAACATTTCTTGGAAAAATCGAAAACAAAAATAGTCATAACTAAGCTAAAACAGCCTTAATTTCAATTCGGAAAGCTGTTCTATGTTGGGTTTATGAAAACAATAAATCTGCATACTTAGTTTAAAAATTTAAACAAATAAATATTTTGCCAATTTTTTTACATATTTTATGAACCCCTTTCTTAAATTTTGAAAATTAAAAAAAATTTCTGATATTTTTCAATATTTTGGTTTTTTTTTAAATATGAACATTTCTTGGAAAAATCGAAGACAAAATAGTCATAACTAAGCTAAAACAGCCTTAATTTCAATTCGGAAAGCTGTTCTATGTTAGGTTTTATGAAAACAATAAATCTGCATACTCAGTTTAAAAACTTAAAATTATTTTGCCACATATTTTATGAACCCCGACCTTCTAAAATTTTGAAAAAAAAAAAAATTCTGATATTTTTTTAATATTTTGGTTTTAAGTGCTTGCAATTTTAATGACGAATCCGAAAATACACGGCTTTTGCTATCACTCCCTTTTGGCAATAAGAGGAGCTTGAGAAAACCTTAAATTTTCACAATAATTTTTTTTTTTAATATGAACATTTCTTGGAAAATCGAAGACAAAAATAGTCATAACTAAGCTAAAACAGCCTAAACTTCAATTCGGAAAGCTGTTCTATGTTAGGTTTTATGAAAACAATAAATCTGCATACTCAGTTTAAAAATTTAAACAAATAAATATTTTGCCAATTTTTGACATATTTTATAAACCCCGACCTTTCTAAAATTTTTGAAAAATCAAAAAAAAAATTTTTCTGATATTTTCAACATTTTGGTTTTAAATGCTTGCAATTTTAATGACGAATCCGAAAATACACGGCTTTTGCTATCACTCCCTTTTGGCAATAGGAGGAGCTCGAGAAAACCTTAACTTTTCACAATAATTTTTTTTTAATATGAACATTTCTTGGAAAATTGAAGACAAAAATAGTCATAACTAATCTAAAAACAGCCTTTATTTCAATTCGGAAAGCTGTTCTATGTTAGGTTTTATGAAAACAATAAATCTGCATACTCAGCTTAAAAACTTAAACAAATAAATATTTTGCCAATTTTTGACATATTTTATGAACCCCGACCTTCTTAAATTTTGAAAATCAAAAAAAAAAATGTCTGATATTTTTCAATATTTTGGTTTTAAATGCTTGCAATTTTAATGACGAATCCGAAAATACACGGCTTTTGCTATCACTCCCTTTTGGCAATAAGAGGAGCTTGAGAAAACGTTAAATTTTCACAATCATTTTTTTTAATATGAACATTTCTTGGAAAAATCGAAGACAAAAATAGTCATAACTAAGCTAAAACAGCCTTAATTTCAATTCGGAAAGCTGTTCTATGTTAGGTTTTATGAAAACAATAAATCTGCATACTCAGTTTAAAAATTTAAACAAATAAATATTTTGCCAATTTTGACATATTTTATGAACCCTGACCTTCTAAAATTTTGAAAAATCAAAAAAAATTTCTGATATTTTTCAACATTTTGGTTTTAAATGCTTGCAATTTTAATGACGAATCCGAAAATACACGGCTTTTTGCTATCACTCCCTTTTTGACAATAAGAGGAGCTTGAGAAAACCTTAAATTTTCACAATAATTTTTTTTTTAATATGAACATTTCTTGAAAAATCGAAGACAAAATAGTCATAACTAAGCTGAAACAGCCTTAATTTCAATTCGGAAAGCTGTTCTATGTTAGGTTTTATGAAAACAATAAATCTGCATACTCAGTTTAAAAATTTAAACAAATAAATATTTTGCCAATTTTTGACATATTTTATGAACCCGACCTTCTTAAATTTTGAAAAATCAAAAAAAAAAATTTCTGATATTTTTCAATATTTTGGTTTTAAATGCTTGCAATTTTAATGACGAATCCGAAAATACACGGCTTTTGCTATCACTCCCTTTTGGCAATAAGAGGAGCTCGAGAAAACGTTAAATTTTCACAATCATTTTTTTTTTAATATGAACATTTCTTGAAAAAATCGAAGCACAAAATAGTCATAACTAAGCTAAAACAGCCTTAATTTCAATTCGGAAAGCTGTTCTATGTTAGGTTTTATGAAAACAATAAATCTGCATACTCAGTTTAAAAATTTAAACAAATAAATATTTTGCCAATTTTTGACATATTTTATGAACCCCGACCTTCTAAAATTTTGAAAAATCAAAAAAAAAATTTCTGATATTTTTCAACATTTTTGGTTTTAAATGCTTGCAATTTTAATGACGAATCTGAAAATACACGGCTTTTTATCACTCCCTTTTGACAATAAGAGGAGCTTGAGAAAACCTTAAATTTTCACAATAATTTTTTTAATATGAACATTTCTTGGAAAAATCGAAGACAAAAAATAATCATAACTAAGCTAAAACAGCCTTCTGCATACTCAGTTTAAAAATTTAAACAAATAAATATTTTGCCAATTTTTACATATTTTATGAACCCCGACCTTCTAAAATTTTGAAAATCAAAAAAAAAAAATTCTGATATTTTTCAATATTTTGGTTTTAAATGCTTGCAATTTTAATGACGAATCCGAAAATACACGGCTTTTGCTATCACTCCCTTTTGGCAATAAGAGGAGCTTGAGAAAAACTTAAATTTTCACAATAATTTTTTTTTTAATATGAACATTTCTTGGAAAAATCGAAGACAAAATAGTCATAACTAAGCTAAAACAGCCTTAATTTCAATTCGGAAAGCTGTTCTATGTTAGGTTTTATGAAAACAATAAATCTGCATACTCAGTTTAAAATTTAAACAAATAAATATTTTGCCAATTTTTACATATTTTATGAACCCTGACCTTCTAAAATTTTGAAAAATCAAAAAAAAAATTTCTGATATTTTTCAACATTTTGGTTTTAAATGCTTGCAATTTTAATGACGAATCCGAAAATACACGGCTTTTGCTATCACTCCTTTTGGCAATAAGAGGAGCTTGAGAAAACTTAAATTTTCACAATAATTTTTTTTTTAATATGAACATTTCTTGGAAAATCGAAAACAAAATAGTCAAACCTAAGCTAAAACAGCCTTAATTTCAATTCGGAAAGCTGTTCTATGTTAGGTTTTATGAAAACAATAAATCTGCATACTCAGCTTAAAAACTTAAACAAATAAATATTTTGCCAATTTTTACATATTTTATGAACCCCGACCTTCTTAAATTTTGAAAAAATCAAAAAAAAATGTCTGATATTTTTCAATATTTTGGTTTTAAATGCTTGCAATTTTAATGACGAATCCGAAAATACACGGCTTTTGCTATCACTCCCTTTTGGCAATAAGAGGAGCTTGAGAAAACCTTAAATTTTCACAACAAATTGTTTTTCACGATTTTCATTGCATTAGGTAGACAAATTTAAATAAAAATACACTTCTTTTTATTCTTTGATTATTTTTAGATTTTAACTTATTTTATTGAAAAAGGAGTGATGCATTTCTGCATCTAATTAGCCAATTGTTTATTTACTCAAATGTCAATGCAACGAACACAAGAAATCGACAATCTACAAATAAGTATTATATTTACCTCTTTATAAATGATAATTGATTTATCTATACAACTTGTATTATTATTAGTTCTGTGAGTGGAAACTGCGCAATCAATTGTGTTTACCACATTTACGAAATTGGCGGGAAAAGTTGCCTGCTGTTCAGTATTCGAACTAATTTTGAGACCAACTCTTTTATATAGAAAACGAATGTTGCAGAACTGCATCAAATACGTGTTTGACAATTTTAAACCGTACATTTTAAAATAAATGAATTGAAGCGGTATGATGCAGATATGCATCACCACCATGTAAAGGGTTAAATTTTCACAATAATTTTTTTTTTTTTAATATGAACATTTCTTGGAAAAATCGAAGACAAAAATAGTCATAACTAAGCTAAAACAGCCTTAATTTCAATTCGGAAAGCTGTTCTATGTTAGGTCTTATGAAAACAATAAATCTGCATACTCAGTTTAAAAATTTAAACAAATAAATATTTTGCCAATTTTTGACATATTTTATGAACTCCGACCTTCTAAAATTTTGAAAATCAAAAAAAATTTTCTGATAATTTTCAATATTTTGGCTTTAAATGCTTGCAATTTTAATGACGAATCCGAAAATACACGGCTTTTGCTATCACTCCTTTTTGACAATAAGAGGAGCTTGAGAAAACCTTAAATTTTCACAATAATTTTTTTTTAATATGAACATTTCTTGGAAAAATCGAAGACAAAAATAGTCATAACTAAGCTAAAACAGCCTTAATTTCAATTCGGAAAGCTGTTCTATGTTAGGTTTTATGAAAACAATAAATCTGCATACTCAGTTTAAAAATTTAAACAAATAAATATTTTGCCAATTTTTACATATTTTATGAACCCCGACCTTCTTAAATTTTGAAAAATCAAAAAAAAATTTTCTGATATTTTTCAATATTTTGGTTTTAAATGCTTGCAATTTTAATGACGAATCCGAAAATACACGGCTTTTGCTATCACTCCTTTTTGGCAATAAGAGGAGCTCGAGAAAACGTTAAATTTTCACAATCATTTTTTTTTAATATGAACATTTCTTGGAAAAATCGAAGACAAAAATAGTCATAACTAAGCTAAAACAGCCTTAATTTCAATTCGGAAAGCTGTTCTATGTTAGGTTTTATGAAAACAATAAATCTGCATACTCAGTTTAAAAATTTAAACAAATAAATATTTTGCCAATTTTTGACATATTTTATGAACCCCGACCTTCTAAAATTTTGAAAAATCAAAAAAAAAATTTCTGATATTTTTCAACATTTTGGTTTTAAATGCTTGCAATTTTAATGACGAATCCGAAAATACACGGCTTTTGCTATCACTCCCTTTTGACAATAAGAGGAGCTTGAGAAAACCTTAAATTTTCACAATAATTTTTTTTAATATGAACATTTCTTGGAAAAATCGAAGACAAAAATAGTCATAACTAAGCTAAAACAGCCTTCTGCATACTCAGTTTAAAATTTAAACAAATAAATATTTTGCCAATTTTTACATATTTTATGAACCCCGACCTTCTAAAATTTTGAAAAATCAAAAAAAAAATTCTGATATTTTTCAATATTTTGGTTTTAAATGCTTGCAATTTTAATGACGAATCCGAAAATACACGGCTTTTTGCTATCACTCCCTTTTGGCAATAAGAGGAGCTTGAGAAAACTTAAATTTTCACAAAAAATTTTTTTTTTTAATATGAACATTTCTTGGAAAAATCGAAAACAAAAATAGTCAAACCTAAGCTAAAAACAGCCTTAATTTCAATTCGGAAAGCAGTTCTATGTTAGGTTTTATGAAAACAATAAATCTGCATACTCAGTTTAAAAATTTAAAACAAATAAATATTTTGCCAATTTTGACATATTTTATGAACCCCGACCTTCTAAAATTTTGAAAAATCAAAAAAAAAAAAATTCTGATATTTTCAACATTTTGGTTTTAAATGCTTGCAATTTTAATGACGAATCCGAAAATACACGGCTTTTGCTATCACTCCCTTTTTGACAATAAGAGGAGCTTGAGAAAACCTTAAATTTTCACAATAATTTTTTTTTAATATGAACATTTCTTGGAAAAATCGAAGACAAAAATAGTCATAACTAAGCTAAAACAGCCTTAATTTCAATTCGGAAAGCTGTTCTATGTTAGGTTTTATGAAAACAATAAATCTGCATACTCAGTTTAAAAATTTAAACAAATAAATATTTTGCCAATTTTTACATATTTTATGAACCCCGACCTTCTAAAATTTTGAAAAATCAAAAAAAAAAATTTCTGATATTTTCAATATTTTGGTTTTAAATGCTTGCAATTTTAATGACGAATCCGAAAATACACGGCTTTTGCTATCACTCCCTTTTTGGCAATAAGAGGAGCTTGAGAAAAACTTAAATTTTCACAATAATTTTTTTTTTAATATGAACATTTCTTGGAAAAATCGAAAACAAAATAGTCATAACTAAGCTAAAACAGCCTTAATTTCAATTCGGAAAGCAGTTCTATGTTAGGTTTTATGAAAACAATAAATCTGCATACTCAGTTTAAAATTTAAACAAATAAATATTTTGCCAATTTTTACATATTTTATGAAGCCCGACCTTCTAAAATTTTGAAAAATCAAAAAAAAATTTCTGATATTTTTCAATATTTTGGTTTTAAATGCTTGCAATTTTAATGAAGAATCCGAAAATACACGGCTTTTTGCTATCACTCCTTTTGGCAATAAGAGGAGCTTGAGAAAACTTAAATTTTCACAATAATTTTTTTTTTTAATATGAACATTTCTTGGAAAAATCGAAAACAAAAATAGTCATAACTAAGCTAAAACAGCCTTAATTTCAATTCGGAAAGCAGTTCTATGTTAGGTTTTATGAAAACAATAAATCTGCATACTCAGTTTAAAATTTAAACAAATAAATATTTTGCCAATTTTTGACATATTTTATGAACCCCGACCTTCTAAAATTTTGAAAAATCAAAAAAAAAAATTCTGATATTTTTCAATATTTTGGTTTTAAATGCTTGCAATTTTAATGACGAATCCGAAAATACACGGCTTTACCCTTTTTGGCAATAAGAGGAGCTTGAGAAAAACTTAAATTTTCACAATAATTTTTTTTAATATGAACATTTCTTGGAAAAATCGAAAACAAAAATAGTCAAACTAAGCTAAAACAGCCTTAATTTCAATTCGGAAAGCAGTTCTATGTTAGGTTTTATGAAACAATAAATTTAAAAAATTTAAACAAATAAATATTTTGCCAATTTTGACGTGTTATATGAAATATGCAATAATTTTGAATTATTTGCGTATTTTGGTACGATTATTGATATTTTCCTATATATACAATTTTTCCCATACGATAAGTACGCCGTTGACGGACAGTGGGACAAAAACCTATATAGGTAGGCAGTGGTTGCCGACCGGCCATTGTTCAAAATATTTGCTTGTCATATATTTTGTTCAATGTTATAAGATATTTTGTAATATAATACAAGATATTGGTCGTATTATATGAAATATGCAATAATTTTGAATTATTTGCGTATTTTGGTACGATTATTGGTATTTTTCCTATATATACCATTTTTCCCATACGATAAGTACGCCGTTGACGGACAGTGGGACAAAAACCTATATAGGTAGGCAGTGGTTGCCGACCGGCCATTGTTCAAAATATTTGCTTGTCATATATTTTGTTCAATGTTATAAGATATTTTGTAATATAATACAAAATATTGGTCGTATTATATGAAATATGCAATAATTTGTATATTTTGATATGGCTTATAATATATCTCTATATATATATAGGAGATTACATAAGTTGGGTGGAAAGTCCAATTATAAATGCCCGCTTTAAGGACATTGGTGCAAAAACCTATATATGATGAGCAGTGGTTGTTCATCAAGTATTGTTCAAAATGTTATGTGGTTTCATATTTTTGTCAATACTAATAATTAATGGTGAAAATATAAATATTTATCGTATAAAATTTGTTTTCTAGACTCGAATGCGAATCTTAGAATTTTGGCTTAGCGATATATATTTATTGCAAAAGATAATATAGTTGAAACAAAGGCCAAAATGAAAAACAATTCTAGTTTCCAATTATTATCGTTAATTTATGGCGGTAGGCTGATATAATTTATTTTATATTTGATCCTACCGATTCAATGTTTGTATATTATTATATTATGATATTACTGCATTCATTTGCTGCACGAAATGATATTAGTTTCATTTATATGTAACTATTTTATATGTACTTGGTTTTATATTAATATATTACCAAAGTCAAAATTTACGAAAATGATAAATTTTAAATTTATCATCAAATTACAAATGATTTAATTCAATATAATAATATTGGTTAAACAAAAAATTGTATGTGTGATACAATTATGTATGTTGGAAATAAAATAATATTTTGAATGAAATATGTATATAAAAATTTTCTATAGAGATATATATATATTAAAATTGTGTTGAAAATAAAGATAAATAAAAATAATTAAAGTCACCTTGCAAAACTAATGACAACTCTTGGGTAAATGAAAGTCAGAATAAAATATTCATATGCTGCGAATACGATAGCTATATAAAATGGCCGTACTCGATTTAAAAAAAAACACAATATATTTAACGAATATCTATAAAATTTATATTGCTAATTTCTATTCAATAATATGAAAGAAATATGAAATAAAGAAAAACATTATTCTGGTTGATCCTGCCAGTAGTTATATGCTTGTCTTAAAGATTAAGCCATGCATGTCTAAGTACACACGAATTAAAAGTGAAACCGCAAAAGACTCATTATATTAGTTATGGTTCCTTAGATCGTTAACAGTTACTTGGATAACTGTGGTAATTCTAGAGCTAATACATTCAATTAAAACATGAACCTTATGGGACATGTGAATTTTTCATACATTGTTTGCTTATAATCAATTATTTCGTATAGGAATAAATTTTTCAAGTCAATTTTAATATTACATTTTCCATATGTTGTTTTCATACCATACTAAAAAATTTCAATATATTTTCATGTCTTTATTAATATTTCATTTTCTATGTATTTTTTGCATATTATAACCATAAAATAATTCAATATATTTTCATGTAATTTTATTATTTTGTATTTTTCATACATTGTTTGCTTATAATCAATAATTTCGTATGGGAATATATTTTCATGTCATTTTAATATTACATTTTCCATATATTGTTTGCATATTATACTACAACATTTCAATAAATTTTCATGTCTTTATTAATATAACATTTTCCATAAATTGTTTGCATATTATACTAAAAATTTTATTATTTTGTATTCTTCATACATTGTTTGCTTATATCAATTATAGAAATATATTTTCAGATCATTTTTAATATTACATTTTCCATATATTGTTTGCATATTATAACCATAAAATAACTCAATATATTTTCTTGTTATTTATATTTTGTATTCCGTAAAGAAATATTGTTATATATCAAACTAGTTCAATTCCTTTATTTCCCAAGTCCAAGAAATACGCAATATTCTTTAAACTTATTGTTTTCATTTGTTATTTTTAATATAGATTTTTCAATACATGTTTGCATATAATCAAATATGCCGTAAAGGAATATTGTTATATAACAATCTAGTCAAGTTTCTTTATTTTCTAAGTCCAAGAAATACACAATATTCTTTAAACTTATTGCTTTCATATATAGTTCATTTGTTATTTTTAATATAGATTTTTCAATACATGTTTGCATTTAATCAGATATACCGTAAAGGAATATTGTTATATATCAAACTAGTCCAATTCCTTTATTTTCCAAGTCCAAGAAATACGCAATATTCTTTAAACTTATTGTTTTCATATATAGTTCATTTGTTATTTTTAATATAGATTTTTCAATACATGTTTGCATATAATCAAATATACCGTAAAGGAATATTGTTATATATGAATCTAGTCAAATTCCTTTATTTTCTAAGTCTAAGAAATACGCAATATTCTTTAAAGTTATTATTTGCATTACTATTTGTCATTTTTAATATATAGCTTATTCAATACATGTTTGCATATAATCAAATATTCCGTAAAGGAATATTGTTATATATCAAACTAGTCCAATTCCTTTATTTTCCAAGTCCAAGAAATACACAATATTCTTTAAACTTATTGCTTTCATATATAGTTCATTTGTTATTTTTAAAATAGATTTTTCAATACATGTTTGCATTTAATCAGATATACCGTAAACGAATATTGTTGTATATCAAACTAGTCAAATTCCTTTATTTTCCAAGTCCAAGAAATACGCAATATTCTTTAAACTTATTGTTTTCATATATAGTTCATTTGTTATTTTAATATAGATTTTTCAATACATGTTTGCATATAATCAAATATACCGTAAAGGAATATTGTTATATATGAATCTAGTCAAATTCCTTTATTTTCTAAGTCTAAGAAATACGCAATATTCTTTAAAGTTATTATTTGCATTACTATTTGTCATTTTTAATATATAGCTTATTCAATACATGTTTGCATATAATCAAATATTCCGTAAAGGAATATTGTTATATATCAAACTAGTCCAATTCCTTTATTTTCCAAGTCCAAGAAATACGCAATATTCTTTAAACTTATTGTTTTCATATATAGTTCATTTGTTATTTTTAATATAGATTTTTCAATACATGATTGCATATAATCAAATATACCGTAAAGGAATATTGTTATATAACAATCTAGTCAAGTTCCTTTATTTTCTAAGTCCAAGAAATACGCAATATTCTTTAAACTTATTGTTTGCATTACTAGATAGTATATTTCATTTATATTTTTTTTTTTTTGTATATATATGTAGCACCATCAATATATACAATTATATAACATATAGAGTTCATTTGTCATTTTTAATATACCTTTTTCAATACATGTTTGCATATAATAAAATATTCCGTAAAGGAATATTGTAATATATCAAACTAGTCCAATTCCTTTATTTTCCAAGTCCAAGAAATACGCAATATTCTTTAAACTTATTGTTTTCATATATAGTTCATTTATCATTTTAATATAGCTTTTTAATATATGTTTGCATATAATCAAATATTCCGTAAGGAATATGCGCGTCACTATAAGATGACGAGGCATTTGGCTACCTAAGATGGTATAGTTCATGTTTGCATATAATCAAATATGCGCGTCACTAATAAGATGACGAGTCATTTGGCTACCAAGAATATATAGTTCATGTTTGCATATAATCAAATATGCGCGTCACTAATAAGATGACGAGGCATTTGGCTACCTAAGATGGTATAGTTCATGTTTGCATATAATCAAATATGCGTGTCACTAATAAGATGACGAGGCATTTGGCTACCTAGAATGTATAGTTCATGTTTGCATATATAATCAAATATGCGCGTCACATTTGGCTACCTTTCAAGTATAGTTCACTTATAGGTTGGTTTTTGTATATATACAATTGATTCTAGGCTTTGTCATTGTATTAAATAATGCTTTTATATGTAACTAGCGCGGCATCAGGTGATCGAAGATCCTCCCAATTTACTATGTTACAAATTACATTGGCATCACATCCATTGTCGTTTATAAAATGAATTACAAACTTTAAATGGTTTAGAAGCCATACAATGCAAATTGCCCCTTATTTATCATTGCAGTCCAGCACGGATACGACCTTAGAGGCGTTCAGGCATAATCCAACGGACGTAGCGTCATACCACTGTTCGCTCGAACAAGTATTGTGCCATTGGTCCGTACCTACGGTTCCTCTCGTACTACGCAGGAATGCTGTCGCAACAACGTTTTGTCATTAGTAGGGTAAAACTAACCTGTCTCACGACGGTCTAAACCCAGCTCACGTTCCCTTGCATGGGTGAACAATCCAACGCTTGGTGAATTTTGCTTCACAATGATAGGAAGAGCCGACATCGAAGGATCAAAAGCGACGTCGCCATGAACGCTTGGCCGCCACAAGCCAGTTATCCCTATGGTAACTTTTCTGACACCTCTTGTTAAAAACTCTTTAAATCAAAAGGATCGATAGGCCGAGCTTTTGCTGTCCCTGTGTGTACTGAACACCGAGATCAAGTCAGCATTTGCCCTTTGCTCTATGTGTGGTTTCTGTCCGCACTGAGCTGGCCTTGGGACACCTTCGTTATTATTTGAGAGATGTACCGCCCCAGTCAAACTCCCTACCTGGCAATGTCCTTGAATTGGATCATACCTGAGTAATTGGAGTTATACCAAATTTTCAAATCAAAAATACATAAATGCATCGTCTCATTAAAGAATTGGTTTGCGATTATATAACAAACTCGTGTTACTTTGATCAAGAAGCTTGCATCAAAACCCAATACCATAAGATATAATAAATATATCCGTATAATGGCTAGGAAATGATACACGTTCCATTTAATGAAAGAGAAAATAATACGATCAATGATAGATGAATGGTTTACACTGCCTTAGAGTGATTTCTGAAAGGTTTTACTGAGATAGTTAGAGACGAGGATATCGCAACATCTGCGCGCTTTATCAGAACGTCTTCACGTTGAGGTTCTGCAGCGCCTACGTACTAAAACCCTCCTTTTAGGATGTCGTTTTGCGATGTTTGTACCTTTTTTGGTGTTATGCCAAGGTAGCAGGCTTGTATAAGGAAACTAATGCATTTCTTAAGACACTCGTCTATTGTATCCCATCCAATACATGAAATGCCTAAAGCAGTTAATACCGCCTCTCACCACCCGGACACTGATGATATTGCTATCGCCAGTGGTTAGGAGATCCTTTGCAATCAATCGTTTTACCGACTGACTACTCCAAATCCCCCTCCAGTTGAGAGTTGCGGAATGAAACTCAATGCCACTTGCCTCTCCGAATCTTCGCCGCAATTCGGTCCGTACGTCCTGTCTGTCGTATCTTTCGACTTTGCGTGTGTGCGCATCGTCGATCGAGTGTCCGTCTGTCACAACCTGAGCGTCAATCACATAAATGCGATTTTGTCGGAGTGCCACCAGGTCAGGTTTATTCAAGCCGGATTCGCACTGCAGACTTGGTTCGACATGGACAACGCAGCCTCTTCTCTCAAGCCCCAGCTTGATTGAATTTACTACGCTGTTGTGTCTAGCTATGCGTCTTCCATACGTACGATAGCATTTTTGCAAGATGTGGTTTGTTGTTTCGGAAGCATCACATCCTGCACGACACCGTCTAGCCAATTCGTGCCTTCCCCTCGTAGTACGAGACTTTGAGGGTAGGGCATTTATCCGCAGTTTAATTCCGTTCAAATATTCCTTTCCTGTTAGCAAACGCGTGGGCTGACTGACCCATCCATGCTGCGGGTGAAATTTACCCGCCTCACGGAGACCGCTACCATCAACAGACATGTGCAACCTGTTTGCCCAGTACTTATCTATGTCAAGGCGTGATAACAGTTCTACATTTCCCGCTAGTAATCTAACTCGGGCCCTTTGCATTTCGTTGTCCATAAAAGAGCTGACCACCCTGGATTGCTCAAGGTTTGGCCATTTTATACTGCTCAATCGTTTCAAACGAAGCATTGGAGCTAACCATCGTAAAGACGGTATCCCGAGTCCCCCACAATTGTGGGGGGCGTGGAAGTAGCCGACTGACACATCCCCTGGAAGATCTAACCACTTCCGGACATAATATCGTACCAATTTGTCAAATTTTCTTAGAACGCCTATCGTCACACTCCCAAGAGTTAGCTTGTGAATGAGTTGTGGGATAAGGACAGTCCTAAGGGCGAACAACTTCTGTTGAGGCTTCAGAGGGTTACTTGAATTTCTTCACTTTGACATTCAGAGCACTGGGCAGAAATCACATTGTGTCAACACCCGCTAGGGCCATCACAATGCTTTGTTTTAATTAGACAGTCGGATTCCCCAAGTCCGTGCCAGTTCTGAATTGATTGTTAATTGATAATCGTTATAATTAATAAGAACTAATTGGTTTGACCCAACTAGTATTCTTAAAAATTTTAGCAAGAAAGTTCCACAATTGGCTACGTAACTAAACTATCCGGGGAACAAGTAACTACCATAAATGATAGAAACTCTATTTACCCAGAACGAGCACATAAACCATGTTATTGTTTCCCAATCAAGCCCGACTATCTCAATCTTCAGAGCCAATCCTTATCCCGAAGTTACGGATCTAATTTGCCGACTTCCCTTACCTACATTATTCTATCGACTAGAGACTCTTCACCGTGGAGACCAGCTGCGGATATTGGTACGGCCTGTTGAGAAGTTTGCGTATCCCCACCATAAATTTTCAAGGTCCGAGGAGAAAATATCGACACAACAGTATATGTCATGCTCTTCTAGCCCATCTACCATATCTCTCTGCGAAAGACTTCCATGGTAGTACGGCTATAAAACAGAAAAGAAAACTCTTCCGATATCTCTCGACGGCTTCTTTATGGTCGTTCCTGTTGCCAGGATGAGCACGAGGCCCATATTTAATAACAAACGGATACTCAACAGGTTACGGAATTGGAACCGTATTCCCTTTCGTTCAAAATTATTCAAGTATATTATATTGCCATTGTTTTTATTATATTGCCATTTATTACTTGAAAATTTTCGGCTTTCGCCTTGAACTTAGGACCGACTAACTCGTGATCAACCACTGTTCACACGAAACCCTTCTCCACTTCAGTCCTCCAAGGTCTCATTCGATTATTTGCTACTACCACCAAGATCTGTACCAATGGCAGCTCCATGCAGGCTTACGCCAAACACTTCTACGCATACCATTGTACCTTCCTACTCACTAAAGTTTCAAAATTTATATTACAAGTAATATAAATCATCTACTTTAGCGGTAATGTATAGGTATACAACTTAAGCGCCATCCATTTTAAGGGCTAGTTGCTTCGGCAGGTGAGTTGTTACACACTCCTTAGCGGATTTCGACTTCCATGATCACCGTCCTGCTGTTTTAAGCAACCAACGCCTTTCATGGTATCTGCATGAGTTGTTAATTTGGGCACCGTAACATTACGTTTGGTTCATCCCACAGCGCCAGTTCTGCTTACCAAAAGTGGCCCACTGGGCACATTATATCATAACCTTAAACTTCATATCAAGAAAGTTAAGGTTCTTACCCATTTAAAGTTTGAGAATAGGTTAAGATCATTTCGACCCTAAGGCCTCTAATCATTCGCTTTACCAGATAAGATTATTTTATATAACATTAAAATGCACCAGCTATCCTGAGGGAAACTTCGGAAGGAACCAGCTACTAGATGGTTCGATTGGTCTTTCGCCCTATACTCAATTCTGACAATCGATTTGCACGTCAGAACTGTTTCGGTCTTCCATCAGGGTTTCCCCTGACTTCAACCTGATCAAGTATAGTTCACCATCTTTCGGGTCACAGCATACATGCTCAAGGTACGTTCCAGTTAGAGGCATAAATAATATAAATATCATTATACATAACTATATAGAACGCCCCGGGATTGTGTTAATTAACTATAAATAGTTAAAAACTAATCCCATTATTAGTCAAGTTAATTACGCTTATAGGTTTATATCCCAATAACTTGCACATATGTTAGACTCCTTGGTCCGTGTTTCAAGACGGGTCCCGAAGGTATCCTGAATCTTTCGCATTGTTAATCGTACAAGTGCATATAATAAACACAAAAATCATTGATAATCATGCCATTATATAATTCCGAAAAATTAACGCACTGTAGTCATATAAATCTATCAGCACTTTATCAAATTAATGACATTTATTCTATGTTAAAATGCAAGCATAATAATTTGAATAAACTATAAGCCACATTTTATGATAAATTTGGATATGCTAATAGATTACAATGTCCTTATATGGAAAAATGCACACTATTATCATAATATTATTTAAATATTACAATTCTAATGATGAATTTTCCATAACGGATATACAGGTTCATCGAGCTTAACCTCTAAGCAGTTTCACGTACTGTTTAACTCTCTATTCAGAGTTCTTTCAACTTTCCCTTACGGTACTTGTTTACTATCGGTCTCATGGTTATATTTAGTTTTAGATGGAGTTTACCACCCACTTAGTGCTGCACTATGAAGCAACACGACTCTTTGGAAACATCATCTAGTAATCATTAACGTTATACGGGCCTGGCACCCTCTATGGGTAAATGGCCTCATTTAAGAAGGACTTAAATCGTTAATTTCTCATACTAGAATATTGACGCTCCATACACTGCATCTCAGATTTGCCATATAGACAAAGTGACTTAGTGCTGAACTGATTTCTTTCGCTCGCCGCTACTAAGAAAATCCTTGTTAGTTTCTTTACCTCCCTAATTAATATGCTTAAATTCAGGGGTAGTCCCATATGAGTTGAGGTTGTTTAAAACATTTAATTGCATTAATTCTTTTATATAGAAAAATAACATTATATTTTTAAGTTTGTTTATTTTGCCAAACTAACGAAGAATAATAACATTTACAACGTTTTTCAATTTTCGCTTCATTAATAAGAGACAATTCTAGATGAAAATATTTTCACATTTTTATGCTAGACATTTCTCAGTATTATTTGAATTAAAAAGAAAATATTTCTCTTCGTTTATCACATTCAAATATTTACAACAATGTGAGAATAATGTTTTTCATATAAATTTTAATATTATGAATACAATAATAAATTATTATATCCGATAATATAACATATGCTTATAAAATTCAATATATGAAATTTATAAACAACATAATTTGCATAGTCTTACAACCCTCAACCATATGTAGTCCAAGCAGCACTTTAAAATTAATTAAAGTACATAACAGCATGGACTGCGATATGCGTTCAAAATGTCGATGTTCATGTGTCCTGCGGTTCACACGATGACGCACAGTTTGCTGCGTTCTTCATCGACCCATGAGCCGAGTGATCCACCGCTTAGAGTTTTATAAATTTGTTCTATATATCATCAGAAATGTTTTATTGAAAGAAATTAAAAATACACCATTTTACTGGCATATATCAATTCCTTCAATAAATTAACATTGTTTTATTTTAAATCCAAAACGAATGTTGCGAGAAGTCTTAGTTTTATATAAAAATATTGGCTTATTTTCTTTCGATACATTTTGAAAATTTTATATAAAACATTAACCTGAAAAACCAGGTACAACATTATACATTTTGGATTGTTGCATTAACCAATGTATGCGCATAATAATAATGAACAATACATTACGCAACGCCTGTATACTATGGTCCATATACACGCAATTTAAGTTTTATTTTTGCATTATTTTTATTTTTTAGCATTCAGCTTTGCTTTGATGCTGTTTTCAATGTTAAATCGATACCTTTGATTTGCTTGCTCGAAGTGTATCTTTTATTATATCTCTCTTTTAATAAATATGTATATACTTTGAATTTATCATTTGCTTTATTTTCAATTTATAATGAACATTTTTATTTACTTTTTGTATCTTAGCATTTATAATATTGCATTATTATATATACATATATTCGATTTGCTTATTCGAATTATAAATTTTTGTTCGTAAATTTCTGGCAATTTTTTGTTATATTATTATTATTAAAATAAAAATATATATATATATTAACGGTAAGGAAAATTACTGCACTATAATGATCCTTCCGCAGGTTCACCTACGGAAACCTTGTTACGACTTTTACCTCTAAATAATCAAGTTCGGTCAACTTTTGCGAAACAACCGTAACACAAGGCGTCACAGTGATCACGTCCGGAGACCTCACTAAATAATTCAATCGGTAGTAGCGACGGGCGGTGTGTACAAAGGGCAGGGACGTAATCAATGCGAGTTAATGACTCACACTTACTGGGAATTCCAAGTTCATGTGAACAGTTTCAGTTCACAATCCCAAGCATGAAAGTGGTTCAGCGGTTTACCCGGACCTCTCGGTCTAGGAAATACACGTTGATACTTTCATTGTAGCGCGTGCAGCCCAGGACATCTAAGGGCATCACAGACCTGTTATTGCTCAATCTCATTATTGCTAGACGCAATTTGTCCATTTAAGAAGCTAGTGTCCTTATAATGGGACAAACCAACATGTACGGCTCCACTTATATAAACACATTCAAACACAATATACATTTTACTGCAACCATGAATGAAGGCTATATAAGCTTCCACACCATTATTATTATTATTATTATTACTATGGCCTTATTGCACCGCGACCAGATGTTAGATCTTTTGTGCCGGCCTGTAGGATTAAGGTAGAGCCTCTATTCCTAGGCTTCTGATAAAGGAGAGCACTTTGGCGAGGTCTATCTCTTCCCAAATCCTGTAGGGGGATAAGTTCACCTCCTAGTTGTTGAAGTCGACGTCTGATTAGTAAGGGGCATTCACATAGAACATGTTCTGATGTTTCTGGCTCCAGCTCACAGAATCTACATGTGTCGATTTCTGAAAGTTTTAATTTCTTAAGGTGATACCTTAGGTTGCAGTGACCTGTTAGGTAGCCTGTTAGAGTGCGAATCTCACTCTTTTTAGATTGATGATGCGTTTGGATCGCGACATCTGGGGACGAGGAATTGTTTGGCTTGTCTCAGCCCTGCACTGTCGGTCCAGTGACGACTTATCTCCTTTTCCTCCCATTTCCTGACCAGTTCCCTTTGTGTCCTTTCGAGTCCACAGAATGGTTCAGGGCCGATTAGTGGTGTCATCGCCCCGCGTTTTGCTAGGAGTCTGCCACCTCGTTTCCTATATGGCCTTCATGCCCTGGCACCCAGCCCACCGTTAAGGTGTTTTGGAGGCAAGGGCGTTCAGCTGCTGGAAACAGTTTTCTACTAGTCTGGAGGTGATCGTAAAGGATCTCAGCGCTATGAGCGCCTCCCTGACTGTCAGAGAAGATGTAAATCCGTGCGCCTTGCATATTCCTGCGAAGGCATTCACGAGCACAGATTTCTATGGCGTGTATCTCTGCTTGGAAGATGGTTGGGGACTTTCCATGGCTATGGATTTGTTGAACCTTGGTCCGAAAATACCAGCCCCGGTGTCGCCGTTTTCCAATTTCGATCCGTCAGTGTACCACGTTTGTGATCCACTGGGCAGAGATATTGATTTTGTTGTCCAGTCGTGTCTGGTGTACAGGACTACAGAGAAGTTTCTGTGGAAAACAAGTTTTGGTTTCTGCTCGTCAGTTATACGCAGAATGGGTTCGTTTATTAGGGGTTCGAGTACCCGTAGATGCCCAGTTAGATCACCACTTTTTATATCGGTGATGTTTTGGAGGCGAAGTGCCCCAGGCAGGCCTCCTTTTCAGGGCGATGGGTAGAGGGGAATGCCAGTTATAACTCCAAGTGCTGCAGTGGGGCATGTCCGGATGGCTCCAGTGATGCCTATGCAGACCAGTCGTTGTATTTTGGTAAGTGCAGCCGAAGCTGTCTTCTGGGTAGATTTCGTCCACCAAGCAAGAGATGCATAGGTTATGATCGGTTTTACCACAGTGTTATAAGACCAGTAGATCATTTTGGGACTCAGGCCCCATGTTCTACCGAAAAGCCTATTGCACGCAAAGTATGCTCGAGTGGCTTTGTTAATGGTCTTTTCAAGATGTGAGTTCCAGTTGAGCTTGGAGTCAAGTATAACTCCCAGGTAGTTAGCTTCAACCGAAAAGTCAATGGTTGATCCATTTAGGGATGGTCTTGTCAGGAGAGAGACCTTTTCCTGGTAAATGGAACTAGCACAGTTTTAGACGGGTTTATGGATAGTCCTTTATCCTGACACCATCTATTGGCTATATTGAGGGCTTGCTGCATGCGGTCCGAGATGGTTTGCTCATGCCAGCCCACTATATAGATGACTAGATCGTCAGCGTAGCCCTGAGTGGGGAACCCTAGGTTGTTGAGCTCAAACAGTAGCTCGTCTATGACCAGAGTCCACAGGAGAGGAGAGAGTACTCCCCTTGAGGGCATCCCCTTGTGGCTGTGATTGAGGTCATGGTTCCTCCTAGGTCTACAGTTATGATTCTGGATTTGAGCATTTCCAGAATCCACCTAATAATGGGTGTGGCGACATTTTTACGTACAAGAGAGGCACGGATTGCCTCGTAAGACGTGTTGTCAAAAGCTCCTGAGATGTCTAGAAAGGCACCTAGTGCTATTTGTTGAGAGCCAATGGCCTTTTCAATGACTGTTGTAAGGCAATGGATGGCAGTCTCAGTTGATTTGCCAGTTTGGTACGCATATTGGTACTTATGTAGGGAAGATGCTTGAGGTTCGCTTCCCTGATGTGCTGGTCAATTATCTTTTCCATAGTTTTAAGAAGGAAGGAGCTAAGACTAATTGGTCTATACGATTTAGGCAGTTGGGAATCTTTTTCCCTACCTTTGGAATAAACACAACTTTACTTTAGCCCATTTGCTTGGTATGTGTCCAAGCACGAGACTAGCTCGGAATAGACGGACCAGGGGAGTGCAAATTGGTGCAGTCCCCGCTGCAATAGGCATGGATAAATTCCATCTGGTCCAGGGATTTGTATGGGCTAAGACTTTGTATGGCCCATTGTACGCTATTTTGATGAAACAGTCTAAAGGGCATGTTTCCAATACGTTCTGATAGATAGGGGGTTCCTTCTTTCAGCCCCATTGGAGTCTGCCACAATAGCCACGCGCAGGTGTGGGCACTCTCAATCTCAGAGAGGTAGGTTGGTGCCTCACTTTCTGAGATGGGTTGCTCCATGGCCACGCACCCAGGAAAGTGAGTAGATAGGAGTAGACTACTCGTTTCCTTTGGGTTGTTTGTGTGGGTTCCATCTGGCTTTTCAGCGTACAGATGCCGTTTGAGTGGTCTTTGGAGAGGCTTTTGTAGCCTGACAGCTTCCGGGAGAGTTGAAATCTGCCCGCAGTGTTGGCGCCACGTAGCCCGTTTTGACCTTCTCAGCTCTTTGTTATACAGCGTTAAGGCGGATTTGTAGGAATCCCAAGTGACCTTCCCTTTTCTCGCCTTATTGAAGAGCCTTCGCGCAGCTTGTTTTAGATCGTCAAGGCTCTTGTTCCACCAGGGAACAGCCCGACTGATCTTACGAACTTTTGTTCGCAGCTGACGTGATATGCTGATTCAATGTTTGTATGAAGCACAGTAGCCTCACGCTCTAACTCGTCTATTGTTAGTATCGGACGGGTGGAGCAGTCTCTGGATTGCTCAAGTTCAAAACAGAAAAGATCCCAGTTTGTGTTTTGGGATTTCTAGTAACTAGGCTACATTGCAAGGCACCTCCTATATCAAATCTGATGTGCTGGTGATCTGACATAGTGATCTCATTCGCAACGTGCCAGTTTGAGACAGCGGACAACATATTCAGACTACAGAGAGTTAGGTCGAGGACTTCCTCTCTAATTGCATTGATAAATGTGGGCTCGCTGCCCTGATTTAGTAAACCTATGTTATTACTAATTATGTACTCAAGAAGGTACTCACCTCTTTTGTTGATGTTGCTGCTCCCCAGACCGTGTGATGCGCATTGGCATCGCAAGCAATTATCCACCGGAGCCGGTTTCTCTGGCAGTACTCTACCAGGGCACAGGTAGCCGCCGGAGGTACATCATCAGTGTCGCCGGGTAGATAGGCAGAGGCCAGCACTGCCTCCTGCTCGCCATGGGCAGTGGGTATTTTAACCCAGACCGCCACCAGGTCCTCAGTTATGAACTGTGAGAGGGAACAAACGTTAGATTTTTGTTTATTAACAAGGCCGCTCTGGGGCGAGGTTGGCCGTTTGCATATAGCAGCTTACCAGATGGGGTGCTAAGCCCCAGGACACGTCCGGCATTTATCCATGGCTCCTGGATAAATGCTATGTCCATCGTAGCAAACCTCTCGCAAAGGACGTCAGACGCGGCCTTTGCATGGTGGAGGTTCGCTTGGAGACATCTGAGGTGTCTCCGGGTGTTGGGAGGGTGGGGGAAGGGGGACGGGACATTAGTCCGCCCTCTTGCGGCCCCTAGCCGCCATCTTCCGGCCTCGGTTGGTGCGCAGAAGGGCCTCCTCCTCAGGTGTGCGCCTCACACCCTTGTTTAAGCGCCCTGTTCCGCGCGTGATGCGCCCGTACAGGGAGGGCGCATAATTTTATTCGGTGGCATGGGCTCTTGGGCAACTATGGTGCCGCTAGCCTCTGTGCCTGCGCGAGCTGTGCCATCAGCGGCATTCTTTGGCGTTGTCGCAGCCGTGCCCTTGTAGCCTTGGAGCAGGTGGGCTTCTCCGCTGCGAGCAGGAGCCACCGCCTGCGTCTTCGGCTGCGCGCTGGCTTTGGCTTAAGAGTAGCCGTGCCCCACGCGAAGGACAGCTGGTATGCCAGCGACTTCAAGCGATTGGCCGAAACAGGATCCAGCGCAATCGTGATGATGGCCATGCTTTGCCTCATTTCACGGTGGAAGACACGCCAGTCTCCCACTCGCAGGCCGCTGTTCTGGCCCTCGACGAGCTTCAGGATCTCGTCCGTCTTCATTTCCGCGTTTGGAAGCGGAAAGTACCCAATGAAGACAGCGGCACGTAGAGCCTCTGCCTCTGGGACCACCTTGATGTGGGCGTCTTTCCACAGCCGTAGCTTTGGCACCTCTGTGCATAGCCACTCGGCTGTCTCCGCATTCCACACGTCACGGCCATCCACCCTGGTCGAAAGGTGCAGCCAGAGAACAACGGCTTCACAGAGCCGTGTCTCAGGGCCATCACTCTCGATAGGATGGCGGACTGAATAGTGTTCAGCTGTTCGGTCGTGAGGAGATGTTTAGGGTAGTCGGTAGGGAGTATCGCCATCTTCACCGAGCTGGCAACGTCCCTATAAGAGGCCATGACACCGACTTGGGGTGACTGCTCCTGTGTAGTCTGCCCATCCGCTGCTGCGGTTGTGGTGGCTGCTGGAGCCTCCGTGGCCGGCAAGACATTTGCGGGATCACCCTTCGTCTGGGCACTAGGTGCCGCGGCTTTGTACATGGCCCTCTTTTCGACGCCTCTTCTGGGGTCGTGTTGGCCGATCTACCTCTTTTACTGGTGGTAGCGCCACTCCTGCTGGGCATTTCCTTGGAGGGTCCATAGGCTTCTGGGCGAGCCTTTTGGCCTCCTCCATGGGTACGCCGTTCGCAAGGTGTCTGCGCAACCTCTTCCTTGCGGCGCCCGATAGTGCGATCCGCCTTGGTTTGTCATCCTTAGGGGAGGCGAGCAGAGTTTCTTCCTCTTCCTTGGTGATGCTATCGGTGCCAGAGCTTTGTGAACATATGTCCATAGCATCTTCGGGCTCCCGGATGGGTTCGATTTCAATCGATTTGGGGCTGCTAGAGCACCCTGTTTCTTGGGGTGTATTTACAATTGATTCCATAAATTGGTCCCACGAGTAATGAGGAAGGAAGTATCCCCGGGTAGAGCCTCATACCCCGGATCGGGCACTTATACGACCGGAGGTGCCAGGTTTCCGGAAGCCACCGTTAGAAGACACACTAACGTAGTGCCATTCATCACAGAGGCACGGTACGGTAACACCGGTGATTACGGGTTTTTTCGAGTTTTCCTCTCTAGATCCGCCATATTTAGTCTAGAGCAAGGGCACCTCGAGCAGGATGTGGTGGTTCACCACGTATGGTCGGTCTTCAGTAGTCGGCATGTGGCTGCCAACTCCCACTGGCTGAGTTAGCTTGGCGCGGCGACAGGCACACACGCTTCACTACCAGAACCTTAGCCACACCATAATCCTGAAGATATCTATTTAATATATTTGAGTCTCGTTCGTTATCGGAATTAACCAGACAAATCACTCCACGAACTAAGAACGGCCATGCACCACCACCCATAGATTCGAGAAAGAGCTATCAATCTGTCTTACACACTTATGTTCGGACCTGGTAAGTTTTCCCGTGTTGAGTCAAATTAAGCCGCAGGCTCCACTCCTGGTGGTGCCCTTCCGTCAATTCCTTTAAGTTTCAGCTTTGCAACCATACTTCCCCGGAGCCCAAAAGCTTTGGTTTCCCGGGAAGCGACTGAGAGAGCCATAAAGTAGCTACACCCAATTGCTAGCTGGCATCGTTTATGGTTAGAACTAGGGCGGTATCTGATCACCTTCGAACCTCTAACTTTCGTTCTTGATTAATGAAAACATCTTTGGCAAATGCTTTCGCTTAAGTTAGTCTTACGACGGTCCAAGAATTTCACCTCTCGCGTCGTAATACTAATGCCCCCAAACTGCTTCTATTAATCATTACCTCTTGATCTGAAAACCAATGAAAGCAGAACTGAGGTCTTATTTCATTATCCCATGCACAGAATATTCAGGCATTTGAAGCCTGCTTTAAGCACTCTAATTTGTTCAAAGTAATTGTACCGGCCCACAATAACACTCGTTTAAGAGCACTAATGCAGGTTTTTAAATAGGAGGAACATATGAAAAATACAAGTATTTAAACATATATAAGAACTCCACCGGTAATACGCTTACATACATAAAGGTATAGTACTAACCACAATTGTAAGTTGTACTACCCGTATGAAGCACAAGTTCAACTACGAACGTTTTAACCGCAACAACTTTAATATACGCTATTGGAGCTGGAATTACCGCGGCTGCTGGCACCAGACTTGCCCTCCAATTGGTCCTTGTTAAAGGATTTAAAGTGTACTCATTCCAATTACAGGGCCTCGGATATGAGTCCTGTATTGTTATTTTCGTCACTACCTCCCCGAGCTGGGAGTGGGTAATTTACGCGCCTGCTGCCTTCCTTAGATGTGGTAGCCGTTTCTCAGGCTCCCTCTCCGGAATCGAACCCTGATTCCCCGTTACCCGTGTAACGTAGTTTCTCAGCCGGGGTAAAACCTCAGTCGTGCCAGGAAAACTATACAAGAAAATTTATATAGAAAGGGATAGAACTTGTAGCTAGAATTTAATTGCAGGAATTTTCCGCTCACTGAATATTTTCTTTATGGGCTAGGTATTTATTCCCGTTAGAATATTTAGTTCGGTCCGGAAATAAAATAGCTATAGGGGGCGGGCAACACTATTGGTCAGCACTGCGCGGCGGTGCGGAACCAGTTTAGCGGGAAGTCAGCGCTAGTTCGCCAGTGCTGCCCATCGGCGGAACCGGTTCTCGATGAACTCGGAACGACGAATGGGGTGGAACCAAGCTTAATATCGGGACGCGCGCAGCTAGCTGGTTCGTCAGTGATGCTCAGCGGCTGGCGCTCGCAGTGAAAACGGGCGGCGGCTAGCGATGCGCTCGCAGACTAAGAGTGATACGTGGGTAATCGCGGGCGACCAGACTAGCAACTAGCTGGCGGCTGCTAGTGATGCGCTCGCAGATTGGAACAGGCTGCGTGCTACGTAACTAGCTAGGTTACGGCTAGAACTACGTAAAGGGGACTCTTGGGAAACGGGCGGCTGCTAGTGATGCGCCTTCAGCTGAAACGGGTACGTGCTACGTAACTAGCTAGGTTACGGCTAGAACTACGTAAAGGGACTCTTGGGAAACGGACGGCTGCTAGTGATGCGCCTTCGGCTGAAAACGGGTACGTGCTACGTAAGCAGCTAGGTTACTAATCCGGCTGGGCTCGGATTCTAAACTACAGGGCTACTAATCCGGCTGGGCGCGGATGCTAAACTACGGGGTTTAATCCGGCTGGGCGCGGATTCTGGGCTACGGGGTTTACTCCGGTTAGACGCGGAGGCTAACTACAGAGTTACTAATCCGGCTAGGCGCGGATTCAAAGCTACGACTACGAGCTAGGGTACAGTAGTTACCATGCAGGAGGGGGAAGAGCGGCAGCGGCTGCAGAGCACTCGAATGGGAGGTCCAAACGGGTGGCCGGCAACTGTACCGAGAAGGAGCGGAGGAGGGAGAGAGTTTTCGGCGGTAACCGTCCACGTGAATGGAAGTGCCAAACACGCAGTTGGAAACTGCTGAAAAGGGAAGGGAGGCTGGGAGTTTTCGGCGAGTACCGATCGCGTGGATGGAAGGGCCAAACACGCGGTTAGTAATTGCCGGGAGAGGGAGGCGAGAAGGCGGGGTTGACAATAAAAAAAAGAAACACGGGTTAGGGTTTTAGTGTTAATTCCGGGTTTATTTCTTAGGTTTTATCTACTCCCTACTGCTGCCCTTACACGGGGTTTAACTTACGTGAGTGTCTCTATGAATTTCACTGCCACGGCTCGACGCGTCGGTCTCGAGGCACGTGGGCTTTTCGCGGCTTGGGTTTTCTACGGAGCGATAAACGATGCGTCCGAACGCGGCGACGGTCACGAAGCGAGAGAGCGAGCTGCGGTTCGTGGCCGCGATCGGGAGTTCGGAACTCGGTAGCTTTGAGCTAGTTCGCTGCTATCGGACCCACTATCGATGACCACCTATCGTGGCGATCGATAGGGTCGTGCCTTCGATGGCGTTAGGGTCTTGACAGGGTTGGGTCTTGGCTTTCGTCTTATATTTAGTATTAATTAGTAAAAAATAGTTACTTCTTGTCTTAGGCTAGCTTATATAGTATGTATTTATATATGTAGAAAACAATGGTGACTTCGTGTCAAAACAAAGGAAATATCATTCGTGATAGTATCCAAGGAACATTGTGTAGTTTGTGCGCCCATATTCAGAAGGGGCGTCACATCCCCTCCTCACTTCGGGGGAGAGAAAAGAATTTGGACGCTGCCGTTGGTCTTCATGGTGACCTGGTAGGATCCGTCATCTCGTTTGATGCGGAACCGTTGGCGAGTCCGTAGGGCAGCGGGTCGTCGGAGCTCGATTTCCTGCCACACCTCCAGCGGCACTCGACCGTCCGGCGTGTTGCATTGCCACTCTTGGGGCAGGGTGTACCGCTCGTGGTATCTTGGTGGGTCGACTTCGAGGGGCGGTGGTGCCACCTCCGACTGTCGCCCTAGTGCATCCTGGCGTGCCATCTCGTCCTGCCAGTCAAGGACCATCTCCTCTACCTCCGGTGGGACCGGTTGAAGTAGGGCGTCGAGTGTGCGCGGCGAGATGTCCAAGTCGAACCCCTTGCAGTTGTGGGGTGTCGTGGGCGTCTGTGGGGTCGCGGTGGGCGTCGGTGTGCTGGGACGGGGGCGCGGATGCGTCTGGCGGCGACGGAAACGTGGCCCTTCTTCATCTTCACTGTCACTGGTTTGGGAGTCCCAGTGCATGGCCTTGCCACTGGCAGTGTCAGACGAGAACTCGTTTGACCTCGGGGTTGGAAACACCGTAGCGCAGGCGGCGGCCTCGTTGTTGGGTCTTTCCCCGTCAACGTGGCTTCCCTGCGTGCTCTCGTCCATGCCGGGTGAGACGCAGGTCGGCCTTGCCGGTTCGGTCTCGTGGTCGTCTTGCGGCGTCGATGCCTCGGCCGGGTCTTGCACCTCGGGTGCCGGTTCTTCCCAGGTGTCATCTGGGCCAGTCAGAGCTAGGCGCTCGGGTGACGGTGGGAAGGTAATGATCGGGCTCGGAGTGGGCCGAAAAGGCATCTCGATCATATAGGTGCGATAGGGGGCGATCTGGAACGACGGGAAAACAGTTGTTCGTCGTCCTCAAGGTCGGCTTCGGCTCCCCAAGGGCCATCGAGGAGATGGGTATCGTCTTCGGGGTCCGACTCGTTACCCAGCTGGTCGTCGTAAGGGCTCGTGGGATTGTACGCCGGTGGTAAGCCCTCAGACATAGGTGACCAGTGCGCTGCGTGAATGGACTCGTGGTCCGAGGACTCGCTGAGCGTATGCGACTGGGTTGGCGCAGTCTCCGCTGCTTGGTGCTCTGGCGTAGAATGGCGTTGCCTCGGGGAGGCGACGTATGGCGGCGTCGAGTCGGAAGAGTCCCGACGGTAGGCAGCCCGGCGTGGGGCAGAGAAACGGGTGCGTGGGCGACCTCGTCGTGCCGTGTTGCGGGAGGCTGCACTGCGGGATCGTGTCCGTGCGCTCGGAGGTTCCGACGAGGATTGTGGCGCTCGCTCGGGAGCCTCCTCACGCCGGCTCGAGTTATCCCGAGTGCAGGGTCGGGACGCTCTTCCCGAGTAGTTCGTCCCCGGGCGGAGTCGTGGGTCCCGTGGGTTACTTGTCGTCCGGGAGGTGGATGAGAAATCCAAGGGACTCTCCTCGTCGTTGTGGTGGTGCTCCATCGTCGTTGGCTTAGACTCGCTGTGTGGTTCCTGGTGAAGAAAAGTCGAACTTAACTAGCTTAGTCTACGTGTTCTTAAGTGATACTGGTAAGAAAAATGGGCAGCAGCGATAAACTCCTAATGTTACTGTATAGACTTAAGGTTAACAATGGGTTTAGTGTTAGCTTAACATTCGCGACAGTTAGAGGTTGGGGCCACTTATAATCACCCCGCTGATATCGACGCCGGCTGGCGTGTCGGTGGGAGCACTGGGCTTGGCTCCCACTGTGGAGTCATCTTCGTGGTCATCTTCTGGCTCGCTGTGTTCTGGGGAAGAAGAAGAATGGAAAGCTTTTAAATCTCCAATATTTGCCAATCGACCCTTTCGTTGACCGGGCAGGCGGATTCGGACTACATTGGGCGAGGGAAAGCAACCACTTTGTACGGCCCATCAAATTTCGGGGCAAGCTTGGCAGCAAACCCATCAGCTGCTTTCGACAGATGATGTTGCCGAACCAGGACGAGAGACCCCAGTGCGGGTTTACAGATTCTACGGCGCATATTGTAATGTCGCCCTTGGTCACGACTGGCCTTCTGCATGTTAGTATGGACAATCTGGTAGATCTCCCTTAGCCGATCTGCTTTCTCTACTGGGGTTTGTGTCGGAGCTCCTGCTCCCGGCGTCACTTGTTCGTACCACGACCCTGGTAAACGCGGCTCTCTAGCCTGCAGCAAGAAGGCTGGACTGTATCCTGTGGACTCCGACACGCTGGAGTTGATGGCTAACGATAACTCCGGCAGTAGACTATCCCAAGTGTTCTGCTGTTCTCCCACGTACTGCGATATCATCGTCTTAATTGTACGGTTGGCACGTTCAGTGGGGTTCTCCCTGGGGCAATAGGGCGCGGTGAACTGAAGTTCCACCCCGGTATCCGCAAGAAAGTCTTTGAAGGCTTTGCTGGTAAATTGTGTGCCGTTGTCACAAACCATTTTCCGTTGGGCTCCGAACCGACACAGTATCCTTTCGCGAAAACCTCGTATGAGTTTGGCCGTTGTCACTTTTCGTAATGGTACGAGTTCAACCCACTTGGTGAAAGTGTCGAAGAAGACGAGTAACATCGTATTCCCCTGTTTTGAGCGAGGCAGTGGTCCTATGAAGTCAGCGCACAGAATCCCGAAGGGTTCGCTAACTTGTCTCGTGAGCATTTTCCCCGCTTGCTGACGTTGATCCATCTTATACATCTGGCAGGGAACGCATTGGCGTACGTACCGGCCAACATCCCGGAACATCCCCGGCCAGTAATACTTCTGTGAGATTCTCAGGATTGTCTTCCGAATGCCTAAATGTCCGGCGGTGGGAGCGTCGTGATATTCTTGGAGAACTCGTTGGCGATGTTCAGCCGCTACGCATAGTTTCCACGGTATGTAATCTTGGTCGTCAGGGCGGTGTCCAAGGTGTCGGTATAATTCCCCATTCTCGATGGTATAGTCAGGGAATTTCTGGGGATCCTCGCGTACGTCCCTCAGCTTTCGTTGTAGCCACTTACACTGGTGGTTGTCTGGCGTAAGCATCTGCAGCGTCTCCAGTGGTTGCCGAGATATGGCGTCGGCGACCACGTTGTACTTCCCGCGGCGATAGAGGACATCATATTGATATTGTTGGAGCTCTAGCGCCCATCTCGCAATTCTCCCGGTGGGATTCTCAATCTGGTCCAACCATTTGAGCGCCAGGTGGTCAGTGATCACGTCGAACCGGTAGCCTTCGACGTAACATCGCAGTTTCCGAATTCCCCAGACGATTGCTAGGCATTCTTTCTCCGTCGGAGAGTAATTGAGCTCAGCGGCATCGAGTTTTCGGCTTACGTATGCTATGACACGCTCTTGGCCATCGATCTCTTGGGTGAGTACTCCTCCGAGTCCATAGTTACTCGCGTCCGTTTGTAGGGTCGTTTTGACCGAGAAATCTGGACATGCCAATACTGGCGCGTTGGTCAGCAGATTTTTGAGTAAATCAAAAGCACCCTGTTGTTCCTCTCCCCAATGCCACCGTTGGTTCTTCCGTAGGAGGTTTGTCATGGGTCGGACCACTGAGGCAAAGTTAGGGACAAACCGTCTGTACCACGATGCCATTCCTAAGCATCGGCGTAGCTCTCGTAGATTCGTAGGGGACTAAGCTTTCGTACGGCGGCTACCTTTTCCGGGTCGGTGTGTATACCTCGATCACTGATTACATGTCCAAGGTAGGCTTACTTCCTTTTGGAAGAAAGAGCATTTCTCCTGGTTAATTCGCAGGTTTGCCTTCCGTAGCCGCTCGAATACCTTCCTCAGATTCTCCATGTGCTCCTCCAGACTAGCCCCGATGACAATGATGTCATCAAGGTAGGCGAAGGCGTGTGGATCCATGTCAGGACCTATTACACTGTCTAACGCCCGCTGAAAGGTGGCAGGGGCCGAATGTAACCCGAAGGGCATGACTCGCCACTGAAATAAGCCTCGCCCGGGAACAGTAAATGCTGTGCATTCACGGCTATCGATCGCCATGGGTATTTGCCAGTACCCATTGCGTAGGTCTAGAGTGGAGATAAACTTCGCGTTCCTTAGTCGTTCAAGAATGTGGTTTATCCGGGGTAGTGGGTATGCGTCGGGAATTGACCTCGCATTCAGTTGGCGATAGTCAACACACATGCGCCACTGACCTGTCTTCTTCTTAACCAAAACCAGGGGGAGCGCTTTGCGGGCTATGGGATGGCTCTATGCATCCTTGCTCCAGCAACGCGTCCACCTGTTGATCGATGATCCTTTGCATAGCCGGGTTCTTTGGAAAGTATCGTTGTTTAATGGGTCGGTCGTCTCTCATGGTGATGTGGTGCTGAGCGATGTTGGACACCCCGTCATCCCTTCAAATTGTGCTAGCTGCTCCGTCAGAAATCGTTGGACCCGTGCATCCTTCTCGACTTCGTTGTCCTTGTCGGCTTTCCCTCCGTCGTCTGCTGTGTGTTCCTGTGCGAGTCCCCGTGATTCGTACTCCACGTCGTGTGTTAACCTTGGCTCCTCCTCGTTACTCGTTGTCCTCTGTATCTGTTGTGTTTCTCCGTGTGCTTCGTTGTTTTCTCTCTGCGTTTCCCCGTGTGCTCCGTTGTTTTCTCTCTGCGTTTCTCCGTGTGCTTCGTCGTTCCCTTGCTGTTGCTCCTCGTGGGCTTCGTTATCGTCTCGCTGTTGATCTCCTTGTGCTTCCTCTTCGTCTCGCTGTTGCTCTCCGTGGGCTTCGTTGTCGTCTCGCTGTTGATCTCCTTGTGCTTCCTCTTCGTCTCCGGTTGCTCTCCGTGTGGCCGTGGTCGTCTCGTGCTTCGTCGTTCGTTAGGCCTAGTCGCGGTTCCTGTGTCGTGATCATCGGGGTCATTGCGTTGCTGGTGCGTTGTGGGTCCATATCGGGGTCCGTGTCGTTTCCTCGGTTCGTGGTTTTTTTCGGGATAGGGTAAGCTTCGCGGGTCCACATTGAATGGTGGTGATAACTGTGCACAAGAAGTCCATCCCTAGGATCAAAGGCTCTAGCATGGCGGGCATGACAAGAAGGGTACTTGGATCATCTTTTGTGCGAGTGCTACGTCTGCTATCAGCAATCGCGTGACTTCGACTTGAGATGTGTCGGCTAGGTTTATGTGGGTGCGAATGTTACGAAACTGGTGAGGTTGACCAACTTCGTCGGCGACCTCTTGGCGGATGAAACTTGTGGATGCCCCGGTGTCTATGGTGGCTAGCCGAACGTGTCCACCAATAGTCACCTCGGCGGCAATTCTCCGTTGTGGACCCTAAGGGGGCGGTTATAGGGGTTCCTGCGCGATCGGTCCCCAACGGACTCCGCCTGTCGTGGGGACCCGACCCGTTTCCCGGCTGTGGACGGCGACAACATTCTACGGTGCGAACTTCCCTACGACCACAGTCCCAACAGAAATATTGTCGGTTGTTCCGACACTCGCGGCTGAAATGCCCGGACTCTCCGCAGTTCCGGCAAGCATCTCGGACGTTAACCCGTTGATCCGACGTGGTCACCATGTTAGCTACGGCAGGGTTAGGTGGCCTGGGTACGGCGTGCGAGGGTAGCGTATTCGCTGGTCTCCCTAGAGCGAGAGAGGGGTCCCGCCTCGAAAGGGTTAGGAGTGCTTCGTCCCGTTGAGGTTGGATTGGTGCGCCCTAAGCTGCGCTGCTTGACAGCTTCCAGCTCGGTGGCCAGCTGCATAAGTTCCCCAATGGTTCGGAACTCGTTACGTCGGATGTACATTTGATATTCAGGGGCTGCATTTTCGTAGAGTCGACTTAGTTCTTGTGCCTCATCATAGCCGGCATGGCGCATGAGTACACGTAGGTCAAGCATAAAATCCTTGAAGGTTTCCCCCTCCAACTGTTCACGACTGCGGATTTTGTCGTCCAGTCGCTGGAGGTATCTCGGGGAGGAAGAACTCGAGAAATTGTTTCCGGAAAGTGGCCCAGTCGGATCCTTGGAGCCGGCTGGTTTGGAACCACTTGTCCGCTCTGTTTGTGAGTAACTCGGCCATGGCTCGCGGAAGAAGCGCTAGGTCGATTGCGTTCGATAGTGCACGGCTTTCGACTTGTTCAATGAAGGCGAGGGATCAGAGTAACCGTCGAATTGAAGACCCCATTTGCGGATCTTTTCGGGGACGCAAGTAAATTCACGACGACTTCGTTCAGGTGTGGGTTCCCTAAAAGTTTCTCTGGTCGTTGCGGCAGGGGAGGGCGGTAATAAAAACGCTGGGAGTATGCAGAGGACGCGTCGAAGGGGAACTTCCACTGCTCGCCACTGACGCCAGGGGTGCTTTAATCCCACTGATGTTGGACTTATCCTCCCCAGGAACGGGACTCGGAGCACGAGAGGCGAAGCGTCTCTCTAGGTCAGCGAGTCGAGCCCACGCCTCTGGGGTTTGTGCTGAGTCTTGCACCAAAGCAACGAAATTTCTTCGAAGGTCGTCGACCACACCATCGGGAGAGAAGCCAAATTCTTCAGCGAACGCAATCAATTCGCTTTTGAGACGAGAATATATCCACCGAGTGGAGACCCCAGGATTTTAGAGAGTTTTGGAACGGACTCACCGGTATATTCCTCCTGATCGGATGCCATGGCTTCTGTTTGTTTTGATCGCTGTCTTCCTTGTATAAAATCGGGCTCCGCCGGGTCTTCAAGCCGCTGCAGGTAGATCTTCGGCTGGATCCTTGTTGGTTTTATATGCACTCGTTCGCGGTATAGACTGCGGATTCGCGACGGATGCTCGTGGGCTTCGGTTCGGACGCGTTAACTTGTACGGCGCGGTCGTGTGAGGTTGTACCTTGCGATGATACCGATTAATTTTAATTTCACTGTTCTTAGTCACGTTTTATTTTTATTATTTAGCTCCGTAATTTATTTGTAGTGATTGTGGTGAGTTTATAGTGTTTTAGGGGATTTTTGGTGATAAAGAAAATATATTGACAAAAAAAAAAAATAAATAAAATATTTTTTTTTTCAGTGTAGCAGTTTTCCGCAAGGTGTTGTTTTTCCTATTTTCTCCCTACAAGTCCCTGTTCGGGCGCCACTTGTAACGTAGTTTCTCAGCCGGGGTAAAACCTCAGTCGTGCCAGGAAAACTATACAAGAAAATTTATATAGAAAGGGATAGAACTTGTAGCTAGGATTTAATTGCAGGAATTTTCCGCTCACTGAATATTTTCTTTATGGGTATACAGAATATTTAGTTCGGTCAGCGCTAGTGCTGCCCATCGGCGGAACCGGTTCTCGATGAACTCGGAACGACGAATGGGGTGGAACCAAGCTTATCGGGACGCGCGCAGCTATCGTCAGTGATGCTCAGCGGCTGGCGCTCGCAGTGAAAACGGGCGGCGGCTAGCGATGCGACTGATACGTGGGTAATCGCGGGCGACCAGACTAGCAACTAGCTGGCGGCTGCTAGTGATGCGCTCGCAGATTGGAACAGGCTGCGTGCTACGTAACTAGCTAGGTTACGGCTAGAACTACGTAAAGGGACTCTTGGGAAACGGGCGGCTGCTAGTGATGCGCCTTCAGCTGAAACGGGTACGTGCTACGTAACTAGCTAGGTTACGGCTAGAACTACGTAAAGGGGACTATTGGGAAACGGACGGCTGCTAGTGATGCGCCTTCGGCTGAAAACGGGTACGTGCTACGTAACTAGCTAGGTTACTAATCCGGCTGGGCTCGGATTCTAAACTACGGGGCTACTAATCCGGCTGGGCGCGGATGCTAAATTACGGGGTTTAATCCGGCTGGGCGCGGATTCTGGGCTACAGGGTTTACTCCGGTTAGACGCGGAGGCTAACTACAGAGTTACTAATCCGGCTGGGCGCGGATTCAAAGCTACGACTACGAGCTAGGGTACAGTAGTTACCATGCAGGAGGGGGGGAAGAGAGGCGGCGGCTGCAGAGCACTCGAATGGGAGGTCCAAACGGGTGGCCGGCAACTGTACCGAGAAGGAGCGGAGGAGGGAGAGAGTTTTCGGCGGTAACCGTCCACGTGAATGGAAGTGCCAAACACGCAGTTGGAAACTGCTGAAAAGGGAAGAGAGGCTGGGAGAGGAGTTTCGGCGAGTACCGATCGCGTGGATGGAAGGGCCAAACACGCGGTTAGTAATTGCCGGGAGAGGGAGGCGAGGATGTGGGGTTAACAATAAAAAAAAAGAAACACGGGTTTTAGTGTTAATACCGGGTTTATTTCTTAGGTTTTATCTACTCCCTACTGCTGCCCTTACACGGGGTTTAACTTACGTGAGTGTCTCTATGAATTTCACTGCCACGGCTCGACGCGTCGGTCTCGAGGCACGTGGGCTTTTCGCGGCTTGGGTTTTCTACGGAGCGATAAACGATGCGTCCGAACGCGGCGACGGTCACGAAGCGAGAGAGAGTGAGCTTCGGTTCGTGGCCGCGATCGGGAGCTCGGAACTCGATAGCTTTGAGCTAGTTCGCTGCTATCGGACCCACTATCGATGACCACCTATCGTGGCGATCGATAGGGTCGTGCCTTCGATGGCGTTAGGGTCTTGACAGGATTGGGTCTTGGCTTTCGTCTTATATTTAGTATTAATTAGTAAAAAATAGTTACTTCTTGTCTTAGGCTAGCTTATATAGTATGTATTTATATATGTAGAAAACAATGGTGACTTCGTGTCAAAACAAAGGAAACTTAATAAAGGAGAAGTAATATCATTCGTGATTGTATCCAAGGAACATTGTGTAGTTTGTGCGCCCATATTTAGAAGGGGCGTCACACCCGTTGCAACCATGGTAGTCCTAGATACTACCATCAAACGTTGATAGGGCAGACATTTGAAAGATCTGTCGTCGGTACAAGACCATACGATCTGCATGTTATCTAGAGTTCAACCAATGTAACGATCTTGCGATCGCTTGGTTTTAGCCTAATAAAGCACATGTCCCATAAGGTTCATGTTTTAATTGCATGTATTAGCTCTAGAATTACCACAGTTATCCAAGTAACTGTTAACGATCTAAGGAACCATAACTGATATAATAAGCCTTTTGCGGTTTCACTTTTAATTCGTGTGTACTTAGACATGCATGGCTTAATCTTTGAGACAAGCATATAACTACTGGCAGGATCAACCAGAATAATGTTTTTCTTTATTTCATATTTCTTTCATATTATTGAATAGAAATTAGCAATATAAATTTTTATAGATATTCGTTAAATATATTGTGTTTTTTTTTTTTAAATCGAGTACGGCCATTTTTATATAGCTATCGTATTTGCAGCATATGAATATTTTATTCTGACTTTCATTTACCCAAAAAGTTGTCATTAGTATTGCAAGGTGACTTTAATTTTTTTTATTTATCTTTATTTTCAACACAATTTTAATATATATATATCTCTATAGAAAATTTTATATACATAATTGTATCACACATACAATTTTTGTTTAACCAATATTATTATATTGAATTAAATCATTTGTAATTTGATGATAAATTTAAAATTTATCATTTTCGTAAATTTTTGACTTTGGTAATATATTAATATAAAACCAAGTACATATAAATGAAACTAATATCATTTCGTGCAGCAATTGAATGCAGTAATATCATAATATAATATTATGCAAACATTGAATCGGTAGGATCAAATATAAAATAAATTATATCTGCCTACCGCCATAAATTAACGATAATAATTGGAAACTAGAATTGTTTTTCATTTTGGCCTTTGTTTCAACTATATTATCTTTTGTAATAAATATATATCGCTAAGCCAAAATTCTAAGATTCGCATTCGAGTCTAGAAAACAAATTTTATACGATAAATATTTATATTTTCACCATTAATTATTAGTATTGACAAAATATATGAAACCACATAACATTTTGAACAATACTTGATGAACAACCACTGCTCATCATATATAGGTTTTTTGCACCAATGTCCTCAAAGCATTTATAATTGGACTTTCCACCCAACTTATGTAATCTCCCTATATATAAGTTAACACCCAGAATGCTAAATGCTCAACCAAAGTAAGAGTATCGCCACACGCGCAGAAATCTGAACAACATCAAATAGATTACGAGTGTGAGTGCATTAGCACCGATTTCCCAACATATAAAGTTATTGGCCGGAATGTTTCCCAATATGTCCCCAATTGAGTTCAGCAGCCACTTGCGCTGAGTTTTCACTTCTTCACTTCCTACTCTACGATCGTGGGAAAGCTTCAACGCTGGGTGACTGAACCCAACACAGAGCGCATTTGGCAACGACAATTATTGCCAAATTACATTGACTAATTAGAATAAGAAACGGTCAACTGCACCGCGGCAGCAGCAATATCAGCGACAGCAATATCAGCGACAGCGACCAATTAGGACCGACCACATCAGCGACAACAGCGATGTTCAACGATAGTAGCAGAGAACGTTAGCAGAGGCAGCAGCGGCAGCAGCAAATCAATGAAGCATAGGTTACATTATTAATCATTAGCATAAGAAAAATCAGTTGTAAAATTGCACTCAATAAAAAAGTTTATATATTTTTAATAAAATATTATCTAAACTTTTAACTGGCGCCCGAACAGGGACCTGGTATAAAGTTCGCGAAGGATACAAGTTCCGCGTCTCGTGAAGAGCAGTAAAGAAAATCCTGCCGGTTCGGAAAAATTATTCTGCCTAATCCGCCGAAAAACCCGACCACCGAAGCCCGGAAGTGCCACAATTAAAGTGCCGTCCCAGAAAACGCCACAAAGGACACTCCTACAAAAGGACTTGTACCCGGTGGACATACCAGGCCAAATTTTATCGCTGTGATTCCCTCTAGTACCCGTTCGGAGGAACGTGCAAGGAAAGGTGTAAAGGAGGTGCCCTAGTAGACCCGCATTCTGGAGAAATCGCTGCAACGCGGGACAAAAGGAAAAACACCAAGATTACCGGCACGAGAGCACACCGAGATATGATTATTTTGTAAGCAAATACTCCAAACAAAAAGGAGACAATAATCGTCAAGCGACAAACAAATTCCATGAAAAGGAACTATCAAAAAATTAAATTAATAAACAAACAACAAAGAATCAAAAATTTTAAATTAAATTAAATCGATCTCAAATTTTCTATAAAAAATTTGTTACCTATCAAATTCAAACAAAAATTATTTAAGGATTAAAATCTAAATTCAAAATTAAGAAAACACAGAAAAAAATCTAAAATTCAAAATCAAAATCGAAGTTTTAAATCAAACTTTATAATATTTACAGCACAAAATAATTAAATATTTTCACCCCGAATTCTATACAAAAATTTTCTAAATATAAATTCATCCCTTTAATCAACTGTTCAAATATCGTGACCACAAAACATAACTAAAATGCCAGACCAAGACTTAGCAGACCGACTAGGAAACCTTGTAGGCCCTTCCGCAACTAGCAACGCGCGAGTCATGACTGAGAGAGATATCGAAGAAATAATAAAAGGCGTCTTAGAAACCAAATTAAGTGGCTTAGTGAAGGAAATAATTAAACCCAATAATGATTTTTCGCAATATACAGATCAAACAATCAGACGAGAACTAGCACACAACCTTAGTGAATTAGACAAAATACCGGACATTGTACGATCGCTTAGAGAATTTTCAGGAAACAAAAGTGAATTTTCCTCATGGAAAAAGAGCGTAGCACGAGTTTTAAAAAATCTATGAAGGTAGAATCGGTTCGCCAAAATATTACGGCATTCTTTTAGCAGTCCGCAATAAAATTACGGGACAGGCAGACGCAGTGTTAGAATCATACAACACCCCACTTGACTGGCCAGCTATTATGAAATGCCTAACATCGCATTTTGCCGACAAACGAGACCTTAAAACTTTAGAGTACCAGCTTTATGCCCTTGCTCAAGGAAACAATACTATAGTTGAGTTCTACCAAACAGTCTACCAACAGCTATCCTTAATCTTGAACCAAGTTAGTAATCTGGATGCTTCACAGGAGACCATACAATCTTTGACGACTATGTACAGGGAGAAAGCTTTAGATATTTTTGTTAAAGGCTTAAACGGAAATCTAGCTCAACTGTTAGCGATCAAAGAACCGCACGACTTGGGGCATGCATTACACCTATGTAGTTTGCTCGAGAATCAGACCACTAGAAACAACCAAACACCCAAAAGCATTTACTCAGGAAAACCGCCTACACTACCGCCAAGAACCCACCAACCGTTCCGAATGGTAGGAGCCAAACAAAATTTTCATCCCCATTTATACTACAATCCTAAACAGATGCAGGTAGTAGCCGCAACCGGAAAATTCCCTTCACACAAACCACCCAACCTAATTTTTACAACCAAGCTAATTCAAGCCAAGCAAAACCATTAACACCCTATATTTCTCCGACACCGCCCCCGCGACCCCAACCAAAAGCAGTACCTATGGAGGTTGATCAATCAATTCGTTCGCGTCATATCAACTATATGAATAAGCCGGCGAACAATGATTATTTTGGGAAACGACCTCTTAGCACTTCTAATGTTCAGAACACTAGCAAGATGCCAAGACAATTTCATATTCAAACCGAGTCAGAAACTACTACACAACAGGAAACACAAGAAGATACAACTAGTGCAGAGCAGGAATATTACGTAATGGCAGAACAAAATAATATAGGCGAACTTCAAGAAGAATTTACTTGGCAAATTGATACCGAACAACAAGAATACATTGACATGTCCGAGCTCCATTTTTTAAAATAAATCGTTCCTCATTACCTTACTTTAAAGTAACGACGGGAACGGCAAAATCCTAAAATTCCTAATAGACACAGGCTCAAACCAGAATTACATTCAAACACAACTGGTACCACACCCAAAACCAAATGAGAAAAGCTTTTGAGTCAGCTCTGTGGGAGGCAACAATGAAATTACACAACACACGATTCTTAAACTTCCCAATATCTCAGATAAACCAATGAAATTTTTTACTAGATTCACTAAAAACATTCCACGGCATATTAGGAAACGATACAATGAAATTATTAGGCGCAATTATAGACGTCAAAAATGATACACTAATTCTTGAAAATAAAAGTAAAATTAAAATTCACCAATTAGCCGCACAAGCCGTTAACACAATAGGACCACAAGTCAGCCATATGACCGAGTCACAAAAAATAATTATAGAAAACCTTGTTCAAAGCCACAATAAACTTATTCGCCTACCCAGACACAAAATTAGCATACACTACTAAAGTGGTAGGAGAAATAAGAACTTCATCAGACTCCCAGTTTATGGAAAACACTACCCATACCCAGCTTCACTAAGACAGGAAGTAGAAAAGCAGATAAACGAAATGCTCGAAGATGGCATTATTAGACCTTCACGTTCTCCGTATAATGCACCCGTTTGGGTAGTTCCAAAAAGTCAGGTCAGTCCGAAGAAAAAGTATAGATTGGTAATAGACTACAGGAAACTCAACGATGTCACTATCTCAGATCGGTACCCTATCCCAGAAATTGGCGAAATTATTGCACAGCTAGGGATAACAAATATTTCTCAGTGTTAGATCTTAAAAGTGGATTTCATCAAATCCCACTAAAAGAAACAGATATCGAAAAAACAGCCTTTGCCGTAAACGGTGGAAAATATGAATTCACCAGGCTTCCATTTGGTCTCAAAAACTCTATAGATGGGGAGAGCCTTGGACGACATCCTGAGGGAATACATAGGGAAAATTTGCTATGTGTACGTTGACGACATAATCGTTTTTAGCAAAAAACGAAATAGAGCACGGTCAGAACCTCGAAGAAGTATTTTCAACACTACAAGACGCAAACATGAGGGTACAAATAGAGAAATGTCATTTTTTCAAAAACGAAGTAGATTTTTTAGGGTATACAATCTCACAAGACGGAGTTAAGACAAATATTGACAAAATAAGAGCAGTTTCAAAATTCCCGGTCCCAAAAACGTTAAAAGACCTACGATCTTTCTTAGGCATGACAGGGTATTATAGAAGATTTATTAGAGATTATGCAAAAATAGCCAAACCACTAACCATTCTCCTCCGAGGAGAAGAAGGCCGCATATCAAAAAAAATAAATCAACCAGGACAGCTAACACTCATCTCCCGAGACGTCACCCTTGCATACCCAGATTTTGGAAAAGAATTTCAGCTTACAACCGACGCGTCAAGTTACGCAATAGGCGCAGTCTTAGAACAAAACCATAGACCAATAACATTTATCTCACGTACACTCTCAAAACCGAAGAAAATTATGCAACAAACGAAAGAGAAATGTTAGCCATTGTGTGGGCACTTCAAAGCCTGAGACATTATCTTTACGGATATTCGAAAGTAGTAATATACACAGATCACCAGCCTCTTAGTTTTTCAAATAGTGTCAATAATCATAACGCGAAACTAAAACGATGGAGAGACCTTATTGGCGAATATAATCACGAAATTAAATACAAGCCAGGAGTAGCTAATGTAGTAGCTGACGCACTTTCTAGAGCCCCAGCCGAAATAAATTCACTCAGCTCCACAGCAACCATTCATAGCGACGAAAGCTCATCTCACAATCTTATATTTTCTGTAGAAGCTCCCATTAATGTTTTCAAAATCAATTATTCCTGCTTATCGACGAAACGGATTCAGATATTTTCGAAATTCCATTCCCAACTTACCACAGACACATAGTAAAAGAAGAGAGTACACAGAAGAACAAATAATAGCAATCCTAACACGCAGATTAGACCCCAGATTAATAAACGGAATTTTACTTCCGAAGAAGTAATGGGAAAAATACAAAATATTTACCCCACATATTTCAGTTCATATAAAGTAAGGTTCACGCAAAATCAAGTAGATGACGTCACGTCCGAATTACAACAAAACGAAATAATAACCCTAGAACACAAGAGAGCCCATAGAGATGCGAAAGAAAATAAAATACAAATACTTAAGAATTATTTTTTTCCCACAAGCTCAAAAAGAAAATTCAAGCAATAGTTCAGTCCTGCCAGACCTGTAAAGAATCTAAATACGATAGGCATCCGCCAAAAGGCGAAATTCAACCAACACCTATCCCCAAATATCCAGGAGAAATAGTCCATGTAGATATTTATATCACAGAAAAACAGCATATTAACAGGTATCGACAAATTTTCCAAATACGCTCAAGTAAAATTTTACAGTCAAGGGCAGCTGAAGATATTAAAAACCCCTTAAGAGAAATGCTTATCGCTTTCGGTATGCCGAAATGGATAATAATGGATAACGAACGTTCTTTAAGTTCTGCAGCTATAAAATTCATGCTGGAAGATCAACTTAAAATCTCAGTGCACACCACTGCCCCATACGCATCAACAAGTAATGGACAAGTAGAAAGGTTCCACTCGACACTATCCGAAATTTTAAGGTGCTTAAAAAGACAACGGGAGCATGGTATTTGAAGATTTACTTTTCCAAGCGGTCCAGGAATACAACAAATCAATACATTCAGTAACAAGAGAAAAGCCTATAGACATTTTTTTAGAAACACAATCCCTAATACACCAGAAGATATAGAAAATCAACGAGGAAATTAGGCAGAAAATTCAAAAGAAACAACTCTATGACCTAGAATACCACAATAAAAATAAGAACCTACCAAAACATTTCAGGCCAGGCGAAATAGTACACGTTAAAATCGATAAAATATTAGGGTCAAAACTAACACCTAGGTATAAAAAGAAAAAGTTGCTGAAAATAAAAACACCACCATTAAAACTCAAAGCGGAAAAATAATCCACAAAATAATATTAAAACATAATTTTCAAACTATTTTTACCAACCTGCCTGGGTATTACCACGGTCCTTGACTATTCAAACTCCCAACTCATTTCACTCGAAACCGGACTAGCAGCCAAACAAGACGGAACGTTTAAAATCATCCACATTTTCAACTTGACCAGCTACGAAGAGACATTTGCAACTTTAGAGGAATCATTTAAATCACTTATTTCATCTCATCCGCTTCAACCATATCTTTCGTACGAACTAAAACAAATAAAATCCGACTTACGCAGACTACAAACACAAAAAGATCAAAAGAGCAATAGAAGCAATAGGGACAGCATGGAAGTGGCTGGCAGGATCACCAGATCATCTTGATTATGAGGTCATAGAAAATAAAATAAACGAACAGCTTGAAAATAATAACAGACAAGTAGTTATAAACCGGTTAATTAACGAAAAATAAATCAACTCAGTAATGTCACAAATGCAATGATAACATTTACTCAAAACTCGGAGGGAATAATGGATCAAAAAGCCAATATTTTAAAATATAAAATACAATTATTTAAAGAAGAAATTACAAACATTCTGTACGCAATAACTTGGGCAAAATCTAACACAGTAAACTCATTTATTTTCTCAGCAAAAGAAACCAACATTGTAGAAAACATTTTTAAAGAAGAAAACAGTTTATTTTTTGACATAGAAGAACTTTTAGAATTTGCTAAAGTCAAACTTGCCACCAATGGCCACGACCTCATTTACATTATTAGCTTACCAACAATTAATAAAGACACTTGCAGAACATTAAAAGTAAAAGCACTAAAAAGCCCATATAATAACCGATTTAAAATATGAAAATCTACTAGAATGTAAGAAACAACTATTTGCAATAACAGAACCTTGCGAGGCACATAACGATAAAACTATTTGTAATTCCGAAAAATTGCTAGACTTAAGTAACGATACTTACGTAAACGCTCTGCTCAACCTTAAGGAACCAGTATGCAAAATGGTCAACAATCAGCATTCCTGAGGAAATATTGCCAGGAACTCTACTGTTGAACGACTTCAGCGGACTTGTCTCGTTGGACGAAAAACTCCTAAAACTACAGGGCTCATTTATAATCCAATGCAGGAACTCTACAGTAACAATTGGAGAAAACATCTACAAGTCTAAAGAAACCAGGCCGGTTGAACCGGAGCCCCCACTTTTCAATTAGCAGCGGAAAAGTCGAAAATAGATGAAGTACTGTCACTACAAATGGTCAAGGAACTTAACATAAACAACACAAGAGTACTAGAGAAACTCAGAAGCGAAGGAATTATAGATTCTTCCCTGAATTATGGATCCACCATCATCCTATTCGTAGTTATCGTAGGACTGATCACACGATTTATGCGAAGGCGCAAACCAACGGAAGGCTTACCAGCTCCAGCGAAAACAATTGAAGAGCCATCCCCTTCCGGATCTGTACTCTTTTACGTTGCGACCGAGGACAGTCGCGTTTAAGGGGGGAGGAGTTAACACCCAGAATGCTAAATGCTCAACCAAAGTAAGAGTATCGCCACACGCGCAGAAATCTGAACAACATCAAATAGATTACGAGTGTGAGTGCATTAGCACCGATTTCCCAACATATAAAGTTATTGGCCGGAATGTTTCCCAATATGTCCCCAATTGAGTTCAGCAGCCACTTGCGCTGAGTTTTCACTTCTTCACTTCCTACTCTACGATCGTGGGAAAGCTTCAACGCTGGGTGACTGAACCCAACACAGAGCGCATTTGGCAACGACAATTATTGCCAAATTACATTGACTAATTAGAATAAGAAACGGTCAACTGCACCGCGGCAGCAGCAATATCAGCGACAGCAATATCAGCGACAGCGACCAATTAGGACCGACCACATCAGCGACAACAGCGATGTTCAACGATAGTAGCAGAGAACGTTAGCAGAGGCAGCAGCAGCGGCAGCAGCAAATCAATGAAGCATAGGTTACATTATTAATCATTAGCATAAGAAAAATCAGTTGTAAAATTGCACTCAATAAAGAAAGTTTATATTTTTTTAATAAAAATATTATCTAAACTTTTAACTTATATATAGAGATATATTATAAGCCATATCAAAATATACAAATTATTGCATATTTCATATAATACGACCAATATTTTGTATTATATTACAAAATATCTAATAACATTGAACAAAATATATGACAAGCAAATATTTTGAACAATGGCCGGTCGGCAACCACTGCCTACCTATTGTAACAAATTCCACAAGCTTTTGTTTTTCTGTCTTGTCTTCTGGTTAGCTCTCGATCAAGTGCCTTTTTTCTTTATTGCGTCTATCCACTATCGATATATCGACTACACTCTCGATATATCGATCAAACTATCGATCATTCTTAATACTATACAATTATTCTTATTTTAGTACTTTTAAATTTACATTAGTTTACATTCGGCCAACCTGATTAAAGATCGACCTCGATCTATGATAGTAATGCTATAGTATTGTTTACAACGTTTGTCCAATGTTTCAATCTTGCTGGTTCTAAAACACTCTTAAATGGTAATTGTGTTAATTGACAATCATCAACATCAACGATTTCATAACGATCATTATCAAATACTCTATTAACTTTATACGCTCCGCGATACTTAGGTGCAAATTTTTTATTAATTCCAGGTGTTGTGTCAATGTTACGGATAGCTACGAAATCTCCAATTTTATATTCCAAAGGGGCTTTATGTTTCTTCGCATAATATTGCTCATTCTTATGTTGTGAGTACAGGATATTCTTACTAGCATCTGAACGAATAATGTCAAGGTCTTTTTGCTCTAAATTAAACTTGTCCTCAATATATTCTGCTAATTCATCTATTATGGGGCCCTTTTGAATGACACCAAATAATAACATGCTAGGAGGATTTTGAGTGCTACTATGAATAGAGTTATTAATGGCAAATTCCACTTTATTTAACAACTTATACCAATCTGCCTGCCCTATTGGTTCAGATAATTTACCTAGCATGGGTGTTAAGATTCTGTTTACCCTCTCTACTTGCCCATTGGCTTGAGGTGCACCTGTGGCCACCTTAATGTGCTCTATGTCACGTTCCTGAAGGAAATTTGCAAACTCTAGAGAGGTAAAACAAGATCCTCGGTCAGAAATAATTCCTTTAGGGCGACTGTAGAACTCAAAATACCTACTAAGAGAGTCTTTTGCTTCACAAGTACTAGTGCTGTTAACTGGGAAGAGCTTAACGAATTTTGTAAATGAATCTATGACTACCAGAAGGTGTTTCCTTTTTGATTGTATACTTGGTAAAGGACCTAGATGATCTATGTGTAACGTATGGAAAGGTATGCATGGCTTTGGAATACTATGAAGTGTGCGATTATGAATAGTTTTTGGTACTGAATGTAATATACACGGTAAACAATTTCTTATAAAATTTCCTACTTTGCTTTTTATTGCCGGGAACCAATAGTTTCTTTTCAAATCATTTATACATTTTTCAGCAGCTAAATGGCCTAGTTTCTCATGCGATAATCTAATTATTTGTTCTTCCATGCAACTAGGAGTATACAGACATAAGGATTCGTCACTATTTTTATAAATAACGCCATCTATTAATTCAAACGAACTGCAACTTCCTTCTTCTACAGCTGTTCTTATCTTGATTATTTCAGGGTCACGCATTTGCTCAGTTTGCAATATTAAGTCAACATCCTTAGGCGTTGCTCCTACTACCCCCACTGCTTTAATTGACTCTAATATTGATTTTTCTTTAAATTCCAATTGATCTAGCTCTACACTCCAATTGTCTTTACTATCCTCTAGGTACATATATTTTATATCTGTTGAGTTTCCTGTTATATTTCCTACTTTGCTTTCTAGGTTACTGCTACTATCATTCCTATTATATCCTACTCTATTCTCTAGGTTTCTATTATTCATATTGGATTTCTCTACAGGCTCTAGGGTATTATCAACAATGGATTCAGTCCTATTACTATCACTCCTATTTTCCTTTACTTCACTGGTATTTTCTTTAAGTGAATTTAATACTTGAACTTGTCTACTCAAGGCGTCCACAAGAGGCATGTTAACACCAGGTCTGTGAACTATGGAATAGTCATAGTTTTCCAATTCTAATGCCCATCTTGCTATCTTAGGGTTAATGGCTTTTCTACTCAATGTCTGTACTAATGAATTACAATCTGTCACTATTTTAAATTGCCTATGCTCTAAATACACTCTAAATCGACGTAGCGCATTTATAATGGCTAGGGTTTCCAATTCAAAACTATGATACCTAGACTCAGCTGCATTGGTTTTACCTGAATAGAATGATACTGGGTGCATCTTGCCGTCATCTTGTCTTTGCATAAGTATGGCACCAAAGCCATGTGAACTAGCGTCTGTGTGAAGTTCAGTCTCTCGTTTCGGGTTAAAAATAGCTAATACTGGTGGGTTTGATAAAATGGTCTTCAACGATTTAAAAGCTTCTAATTGTACTTCATTAAGGGGAAATGGGCCTCCTAACTTCAATAAATCTGTTAATGGTTTTGCTATTTTTGCAAACGATAGTACAAAACGTCTGAAATATGAGAAAAATCCTAAGCACGAATGGAGGGTGTTCAAATTCTGCGGTATAGGAAACTTTTTTAACGCATCAAGGTGGGCTTCACTAGGTATTATTCCACAACGATCGACTTTATAGGCTAAAAATTCACATTTAGGTTTTAAAAACTCGCATTTTTTTAAGTTAATCTCTAAGTTGTTTTCACTAATACGATCTAATAATTTCTTTAGAATTTCTAAATGTTCCTCTACTGTTTTTGTTGCTACTACTATGTCATCCATGTACACTACTATAAGTTTATTTTTAATAAAGTCTGCTAATATCTCTGTAATGAATCTCTGAAAGACAGCTGATAAATTTTTTAAGCCAAATGGCATTCGCAAATATTCATACTGACCGTGAGGGGTTACAAATGAAGTATATTGTACACTTTGTGATTCTACTCCTATCTGATGGAAGCCACTTTTAAAATCTATTATGGAAAAACACAACTTGCCCTCTAGGTACTCTAAACAATCTTCAATCAAAGGTAATGGAAAATTATCTTTTACTATTCGCTTATTAAGTCCTCTATAATCTACACACATTCTAGTCTCGCCTGATTTCTTTTTAACCAAAACTATAGGAGATGCATAAGGGGATTTGCTATTCCTAATTACATTCTTTTTCAGGAGATCATCAATTATTTCAGCTACTTTTTCTTTTTCGTAATACGATAATCGCCTAGGTGAGCAATGAAATGGTGTTGTATCAGTAACTCTAATGGTCATCTGATATGCAGGTGTTTTCCTATAATCATAAGTTTTGCCTAAATAATGTGTTTTTACTATCTTCCTACATTCTTCTTCGGATATTTTTCCAAACTCATATCCTATATTAATTATTTCATTTAAATTATCTTCAACATATGCTAAATAGTTATTAAAAAAATTTGTAATTTCTAATTGATTATTTTGTCTATCATAACCTGCATTACTTTGATTGTCAATGCAAGCTAGTTTTTGATTATTTAAATTAATGTTGCTTAAAGAATACGAATTACTTATTTTACTATCCTTATTATAATTGGTTATATGTTTACTGGTGAAAAGAGATGCACAAAATGAATTATTATTGTTATTATGTTCCATTTTATTTGAAAAATTATATTCAGCATTTATCAACTTCTTATGTATTAACTGGACTTCCATTATTTTTAATGAATCTCGTCCTAATAAAGTAGGTAATGATAATAATAATAATGGTAATAGAAGATACCTTCTACAACTAGTAACATGATTTTATAAACTTTTTCATGAAAATATATAAAGCATTCAAGTTTTGCGAAAATTAATATTTGTTGCCCACCTATTCCGTGGTATTTACTTCTTTGAGACTTAAGTTTAATATGATTTGGAACTAAAGATTTTGAATAAAACTTACTGGACTTCCTGTGTCGAACAAACTTAGAACAGTAATACACCTCTCTTCACCATAAAGGAATCATAACTTAACGGATTGGATAGCTGCTAGATCTTCAGTGTCCGCTTGCTCTTCATCTTGCACGGCAGCTACAGTGATAATACCTCTTTTTCGGACAGTCCTGGTATTTGTGGTCCTGACTGTAGCAATTGAAGCAGGCACCTTCAGGTCTTTTTGGGCGTCTGCACTCGTTCATCAGATGCCCCAACTTTCTGCAAATGTAGCAACGCACAGCTTTAGGTCCTTGCTGTGGATTTGCTGAACTGGTCATCTTCGCATTATTCCAATCATTGGAATTTCCCCGAATTAACAGCTGATCGGATGTCTTCAGTTTATCATAGATGGTAATTTTTTACGCAACTCGTCCAGGGATTCACAAAGGCTAAAGCAGTAGCAGCTCCCGTCTTGTCTTGGAGCCCACTTACAATTGCACGAATAACATCAGAATCTGCCAAAGTTGCTTGCCTAGAAATGCCACACATCGCGATGTAATATTGTAGTGTGCTCTCCTCCTTACATTTCTTTCTCGCTTCCAACTGTTTAGCAACGTCCCACGCCGTCACTTTTGCTCAAACACTGCTAGGAGTTCCTTGCGCAGGGCGGTCCAAGTAACAGGATTCGTATGGATCATTTGAGTTTTGGCTGATCCACTTAGCATGCGCTTAGCAAATATCCATCGACGCGGATTCGGTACGTCATAAGTGTTCATTATGTCTTCAAAATCATTTATCCAACGCAGTACCGGATAACCGTCGTCTCAGAAAAACACTGAATTAGGGCTTCCACGTCTTTTATATCGATGACGTCATTTTTGCTCGTCCTCTTCGTCACTCCTTCCATTAATTTAGTTTCTGCTTCAAGTTCAGCAACACGCTTGCGAGCTAGGTAAAGGTTTTCCAAATTGTTTAAATGTTGCATTTCTAGCTGTACATACTCCGCCTCTTCCGATAATGCTTGCATCTGCCGGCTTTGAAAAGTTTTTACGTGTTTCCTCATATATTTCATCATTCATTGGCGCCACATTGCCGCCCGACGCTACACTATGGTCGTCTCTTTCTTCCTCGTGCGCATTCTCGTTATCGCCAGACGCATCAGTCGAACTTTCTGGAACTATCATGTTTTTTATTTCATCAGCGTCCTCACAAATATTCTCGTTGTCGCCGGTCACCGCAGTTAGATTTTCAGGAATTATTATATTTCTGGCTTCTTCATCGTTCTCTAGGATTTTCTCTAGGTTTGTCGCTACAGATTTGTTTTATTCTCGCCCATTACACTTTTACGGCACTGCGCAGTTGTACAATAGTGGCGTCTTCGCCGAAATAAACGTTTTTTTGTTTTTTAAAATGTCAATTAATTCGGCTTTTGATTTTCTTAGAATAGCACTATACTCCATTATAATGTTGTTTTGTAGAATTGTCTTGGGTTACACCGCACACCTGATTTTTGTAACAAATTCCACAAGCTTTTGTTTTTTTGTCTTGTCTTCTGGTTAGCTCTCGATCAAGTGCCTTTTTTCTTTATTGCGTCTATCCACTATCGATATATCGACTACACTCTCGATATATCGATCAAACTATCGATCATTCTTAATACTATACAATTATTCTTATTTTAGTACTTTTAAATTTACATTAGTTTACACTATATAGGTTTTTTGTCCCACTGTCCGTCAACGGCGTACTTATCGTATGGGAAAAATGGTATATATAGGAAAAATACCAATAATCGTACCAAAATACGCAAATAATTCAAAATTATTGCATATTTCATATAATACGACCAATATCTTGCATTATATTACAAAATATCTTATAACATTGAACAAAATATATGACAAGCAAATATTTTGAACAATGGCCGGTCGGCAACCACCGCCTACCTATATAGGTTTTGTCCCACTGTCCGTCAACGGCGTACTTATCGTATGGGAAAAATGGTATATATAGGAAAAATATCAATAATCGTACCAAAATACGCAAATAATTCAAAATTATTGCATATTTCATATAATACGACCAATATTATTGTATTATATTACAAAATATCTGATAACATTGAACAAAATATATGACAAGCAAATATTTTGAAAAATGGCCGGTTGGCAACCACTGCCTACCTATATAGGTTTTTGTCCCACTGTCCGTCAACGGCGTACTTATCGTATGGGAAAAATGGTATATATAGGAAAAATATAAATAATCGTACCAAAATACGCAAATAATTCAAAATTATTGCATATTTCATATAATACGACCAATATTTTGTATTATATTACAAAATATCTTATAACATTGAACAAAATATATGACAAGCAAATATTTTGAACAATGGCCGGTCGGCAACCACTGCCTACCTATATAGGTTTTTTGTCCCACTGTCCGTCAACGGCGTACTTATCGTATGGGAAAAATGGTATATATAGGAAAAATACCAATAATTGTACCAAAATACGCAAATAATTCAAAATTATTGCATATTTCATATAATACGACCAATATCTTGTATTATATTACAACATATCTTATAACATTGAACAAAATATATGACAAGCAAATATTTTGGACAATGGCCGGTCGGCAACCACTGCCTACCTATATAGGTTTTGTCCCACTGTCCGTCAACGGCGTACTTATCGTATGGGAAAAATGGTATATATAGGAAAAATATCAATAATCGTACCAAAATACGCAAATAATTCAAAATTATTGCATATTTCATATAATACGACCAATATCTTGTATTATATTACAAAATATCTTATAACATTGAACAAAATATATGACAAGCAAATATTTTGAATAATGGCCGGTCGGCAACCACTGCCTACCTATATAGGTTTTTTGTCCCACTGTCCGTCAACGGCATACTTATCGTATGGGAAAAATGGTATATATAGGAAAAATACCAATAATCGTACCAAAATACGCAAATAATTCAAAATTATTGCATATTTCATATAATACGACCAATATTTTGTATTATATTACAAAATATCTTATAACATTGAACAAAATATATGACAAGCAAATATTTTGAACAATGGCCGGTCGGCAACCACTGCCTACCTATATAGGTTTTTGTCCCACTGTCCGTCAACGGCGTACTTATCGTATGGGAAAAATGGTATATATAGGAAAATACAAATAATCGTACCAAAATACGCAAATATTTAAAAATTATTGCATTTTTCATATGATACGAACAATATTTCGTATTAGATTACAAAATATTTCAATATATTTTCATGTAATTTTTATTTTGTATTTTTCATACATTGTTTGCTTTTAATCAATTATTTCGTATGGGAATATATTTTCAGATCATTTTAAATATTACATTTTCCATATATTGTTTGCATATTATACAAAAATTTTATTATTTTAAATTTTCATACATTGTTTGCTTATAATCAATTATTTCGTATAGGAATAAATTTTCATGTCAATTTTAATATTACATTTTCCATATGTTGTTTTCATACCATACTACAAAATTTCAATATATTTTCATGTCTTTATTAATATTTCATTTTCCATATATTTTTGCATATTATAACCATAAAATAATTCAATATATTTTCATGTAATTTTTATTATTTTGTATTTTTTCATACATTGTTTGCTTATAATCAATAATTTCGTATGGGAATATATTTTCATGTCATTTTAATATTACATTTTCCATATATTGTTTGCATATTATACTACAACATTTCAATATATTTTCATGTCTTTATTAATATAACATTTTCCATATATTGTTTGCATATTATACTAAAAATTTTATTATTTTGAATTTTCATACATTGTTTGCTTATAATCAATTATTTCGTATAGGAATACATTATTCAAGTCAATTTTAATATTACATTTTCCATATGTTGTTTTCATACCATACTACAAAATTTCAATATATTTTCATGTCTTTATTAATATTTCATTTTCCATATATTTTTGCATATTATAACCATAAAATAATTCAATATATTTTCATGTAATTTTTATTATTTTGTATTTTTCATACGTTGTTTGCTTATAATCAATAATTTCGTATGGGAATATATTTTCATGTCATTTTAATATTACATTTTCCATATATTGTTTGCATATTATACTACAACATTTCAATAAATTTTCATGTCTTTATAAATACAACATTTTCCATATATTGTTTGCATATTATACTAAAAAATTTTATTATTTTGTATTTTTCATACATTGTTTGCTTATAATCAATTATTCCGTATAGAAATATAGTTATGTTATTGCTTTTAGGAATAACTATTTGTATCGAACTTTTATTTAATTGTTCTTTATTGATGTCCTAATGTGTAGTCTTCAAATTATACAATAGGTAGGTATATCTTTCCTGAGTCGTGATCCGCTTAAAACTGCTTTCAGATCTAGCTTAAGGTTTTTAGGAAAGCTAACCATAGATCGGAAAGCCCACGATAGCTTAATATGAAAGCTCTATTTACGTACATGTATACATAAGGGCTGTAATTTATAATAATTCATGTATGTATATATGACACCCCCAGCGCAAGTTTTAAGAATATATGTTCTTAAATAACTTATAAGTAAATACAAAAGAGCTTGCATATCTAATTTTGACATTTATGTATTCTCTTAACTTGATCCTTGTAGATTTTTTGATTCGGGTTGACATTAGATACGAGATAGTTTCCGTCTTGTCTATAATCGTTGATTTGATTATATTTGCGTTTTGATTTACCAACGGCATTATTTTTTACGAATTCGTTATTGAAATTGGTGTTATTTTCGTTGGTCTGCTTTGAATGATATATGCTTTTATTGTTAGCCAGCTTCTTGGTTAACTCTTCCATATCGCTAGTAGAAAGTAAATTGTTTAAGAGGTCAATCGGTCTAGCGTTGATGGCACTGTGTATCGTATTATTGTAACAAATAATAGCTTTTAAAACTTTTTCTTGCAGTAGTATCTATGTTATTGTTGTCAGCATTAAGGAGTCGAATATGCTCATTTAGCGTAAGGTGAAGCCTTTCTATATCCGAATTCCCGGTTTTTTGTATGGAGTGGTATAATGGATTTCAATTTCATTTTCCCTTAGATATTTTTGAATAGTTCATATTTTAAATTCGTTGTCTGTAACAATTTTATTTGGTTTCCCTAAATATTGTATTCTAGATTTTATTGCGTTAAGTAACGATATCCATGATCTATCTTTTATATAATGACAAGTCGCGTATTTACTTAACTTATCGATCGTTGTGAGATACATTATATTTCTTTGAGGATACCAAATATCCATATGAATGATTTCACTTTGTTTTTGTGGCGTTTCGGTTAGACAAAGGTTATATTTTACAGGATGGCGATCAAATTTTGCTAGATTACAAACTGTACAATTATTAATGTATTTTTGTATTTCTTTTAACAGATTAGGGTAATAGTATGATTGCTTAATTTCTAAAAATATTTCTTGTATACCTCTATGGTTATTTTTTAAATGTTCCTTTTCAATTATCCTAAGCATTTTTTCTTTATCTGTGATATCCTCTAGTAAGGTAGTTGATTTTATTATTTTTAAATGTATATTATTAGAAAAATATTGTCTATAGTTTTCTTGAAATTTTAGGTATAAAGTAAGGTCTTCACAGTAAATAGCGACAACTCCCTTTTCTGGTATTATTTCTTGCATTAGTTTTAACAAGTTTTTTGGATCCCCATTCGATTTAACAATGTGTCTTACTTTCTTTTTGTACAAAATTTTTGTGGTTCGCGATTCATGTTCTGCAGCTAATATGATTATTTGTGTCTTGAAAATATTTAAGCATTTTTCTGTGATTTTAATAAAGTTACAGTCGTCAGTCTCTGCACTATGAATAGTTTCTAGATCGTATTCGCTGGTAGATAAATTAAGGAAGTCTTCTGAGAAATCTTGATCTTGTGCTGTGACGTTCATATTTTCGTGGAAGGAGTATCTTTCGGTTTCAATTAAGAATGTATCTGAAACGTCAATGTCGATTGTCTCATGTAAACTGTTTTCGTCATGTTCGGTGTCTGGTTCTCCAATCCTACTAAGACCGTCTGCTAATGCATTTTCCTTTCCTTTAATAAAAGATAAATCAAAATCGAATGCATTAAGTTGGATTTTCCAGCGCTGCAGTTTTAAATTAGGCTCTTTAAGGTTGTGAAGCCATACCAATGGTTTATGGTCCGTTTTTATTAAAAATTTTCTTCTATATATATGGTATCTAAAGTAATTTGTTGCCCAGTAGATTGCCAAGAGTTCCTTTTCAATGGTGCTATAATTTAACTCATTGCTTTTTAGTGATCTACTTGCATAGCAAATTACTTTGTTGTTTTGCATTAGTACAGCTCCTAACGCATGGTTGCTTGCATCTGTGACGAGCGTAAACTCCTTATTAAAGTCTGGGTATACAACGATCGGATCGCTAGTAATTATTAATTTTAGTTTATTAAAAGCTTCTATATAATCATTGTCGCTTGAATTTACCTTTGCATTTTTCTTTAGATATTTAATTAGAGGCTGTGCAATTCTAGCATAATCTTTTATATAGCGTCTTAGGTATCCTGTCATGCCCAAGAAACTTTTAATCTGTTTTGATTTGTAGGCAGTTTTATTCTATTTATGGCATCTACTTTTAGTTTGCTAGGTTTCAAACCTTCGGCATTGATTGTGTGTCCTAGAAATTCGATCTCTTCTTTGGCAAACTTGCATTTGTCGATTTGGAGCTTTAGGTTTGCTTTTGTGAAGCAGTCAAAAATTGTGCTAATGTGCTCTACATGTTTTTCTAGAGTTTTTGAAAAAATGAGAACGTCATCCATGTACACCAAGCATATGCTACCAATATGTGGCCTAAGGACATGGTTCATTAAGCGCTGAAAAGTGAATGGGGCATTTCTGAGGCCAAACGGCATTCTTAGAAATTCATAGTGGCCATTTGTCGTCGAAAAAGCTGTCTTGTGAATGTCGGCGGGATTCATCTCAATTTGATAAAATCCTTTGGCAAGGTCTAAGGTTGTGAAGAACTTGCATCCCTCTAGCTTATCAAATATTTCATCAATATTTGGTATGGGGAATCGATCTTCTATAGTCTCTTTGTTGAGTTTCCGGTAATCGACAACTAGCCGCCACTTTTGCAAATTTGAAGAATCTATCTTTTTTTGGACTACCCACAACGGGCTGCTATAAGGGCTTTTCGAGTGCCGAATTATGCCGTTTTTGAGCATTTCGTCGATTTGTTTGTTTACCTCGTCTTTATGTATTTCTGGGTATCTATAAGATTTTGAATAACATGGGATATCATTCTTTGTGTTAATGCTATGTTTAATTTCACTGGTAAAGCTGAGATTTTGGCCTTCTTTATAAAAAAGGTGATCGAATTTTAACAATAATTGTTCCAATGACCCGCTTATATTCTGATTAATATATTTACTTTGGAAAGTACTATTTATTGCTGGGCTGTATGTTTTATTTTGTTCTTCCTGTAAATAAAATGTTAACGGAACGTTATTGATTATCAGCTGTTTATTTGGATAATCTATAATTGCATTTAGGTCATTAAGGATGTTTCCACCGATTAAACCGTCAAAATCATTGTGAAAATTATATTCTAGGAACTCGCACCAGTAATTATCTCGCTTAAACTCTTCAAAGCATGGAAATGTGCATAACTTGTTTATTTTTATTTTGTTGCCTAGTGCCTTAACTTCAATTTCAATATCAGTTTTCCACTTAGGATTACATACGTTTTCATTAATAATGCTGAACTCTGCACCTGTGTCGATTACAAATAGAAGTGTCCGAATCTTTGTTTTTATTTTTATATAGGGTAGTCGTCTGACCCTTCCATTTGAAAATTTACGCTAAGCTCATTTATGTCCATTAACTCTACGGGCTGCTTGTTCTGACCTAAGCTTTTAATTGTACTGTTTGTTGACATTCTTGTATTGGTGCTAGCTGTATTATCTTTAATAAAATGTTGGTTGTCTTGGCCTCTAAAGTTTGGGTTTCTGTACGCCTCGGTGTATTTGTTAGCCGGCCTAGAAGTAGTTTGCTTATGAGCTTCCTCGTTATGTGGGACGATTGCGAGCTGTTCAGTTGTGTTCTGAGTATCGTCACTGAAATTTGTTCGGTAATTCGGTTTATTAACTCTAGTCTTACGAATTGGCCCATAAACCGTATAGTTTTGTTGTCGTGCATCTTCGATTATTTTATATGCGTCATCAAGTGTTTGTGGGTCTCTTGCAAAGATCATGGTTTTTGAGGGTTCTGGTAGGTTGTCCCTAAACACCCGCAGAGATATTCGGTTTATTTCGGAAACGGTAAAGGTCGTGTCATTATTGGTTAGTATGCGGTTATGAAGACGATTCGCTATTTCATTTATTTTGTCATAATATTGTTCAATGGTCGAATCAACTCTACATAGTTTTAGCATGTCCATTAGCGCGTCACTGTTTTCTTTTTCCCCGAAGTTCTTAATCAAGATTTCTTTCAATTGATCCCACGATTCGACTATTCCGTACCGATGAATAACTGGTCTTGTTAACCCAGTGCATTTATTTCTTATAAAGCCAAACAGTACTTTTTTTGTATTATCATCAAATCCATTGAGCATTGGATGAATCGAATTAACCTGGGAGATAAAGTCGGACAGTTGGTTGTGATCGCTACCGTCAAAATTTTGTACATTTTTTAAGCAGTTCAATGTTAAATTAAATGCGTTTATTGAATTTGGGTCCATTTTTTCTAATTATTTATAATTAAAAGGTTTTTCGAGAAAAAAAAGTGTCGCACAGTTTACCTTTACTTGACCTTCCACTTATGTATGCCCTTGAGCTGGGTACTTCTGATGTGATCGCCGGTAATTTTCCACTGTCGCTTCCTCTGCTAGAGATCTTCTGCCGTTCTCTTTTCGGTTCCCGTTGCTTTGCCAGGTGTACCAAGTTCGTCAGTGCACGTGATGGTTGGTGCAATGATGTTATTTCTTTCTCAAAAATAACTTCTATTGTTTTATCCTCGTCGCCAGTTATGTTATTGCTTTTAGGAATAACTATTTGTATCGAACTTTTATTTAATTGTTCTTTATTGATGTCCTAATGTGTAGTCTCCAAATTATACAATAGGTAGGTATATCTTTCCTGAGTCGTGATCCGCTTAAGACTGCTTTCAGATCTAGCTTAAGGTTTTTAGGAAAGCTAACCATAGATCGGAAAGCCCACGATAGCTTAATATGAAAGCTCTATTTACGTACATGTATACATAAGGGCTGTAATTTATAATAATTCATGAATGTATATATGACAATATATTTTCAGATCATTTTTAATATTACATTTTCCATATATTGTTTGCATATTATAACCATAAAATAACTCAATATATTTTCTTGTTATTTATATTTTGTATTCCGTAAAGAAATATTGTTATATATCAAACTAGTTCAATTCCTTTATTTCCCAAGTCCAAGAAATACGCAATATTCTTTAAACTTATTGTTTTCATATATAGTTCATTTGTCATTTTAATATAGATTTTCAATACATGTTTGCATATAATCAAATATACCGTAAAGGAATATTGTTATATATGAATCTAGTCAAATTCCTTTTTTTCTAAGTCTAAGAAATACGCAATATTCTTTAAACTTATTGTTTTCATATATAGTTCATTTGTTATTTTTAATATAGATTTTTCAATACATGATTGCATATAATCAAATATACCGTAAAGGAATATTGTTATATAACAATCTAGTCAAGTTCCTTTATTTTCTAAGTCCAAGAAATACGCAATATTCTTTAAACTTATTGTTTGCATTACTAGATAGTATATTTCATTTATATTTTTTTTTGTATATATATGTAGCACCATCAATATATACAATTATATAACATATAGAGTTCATTTGTCATTTTAATATACCTTTTTCAATACATGTTTGCATATAATAAAATATTCCGTAAAGGAATATTGTTATATATCAAACTAGTCCAATTCCTTTATTTTCCAAGTCCAAGAAATACGCAATATTCTGTAAACTTATTGTTTTCATATATAGTTCATTTATCATTTTAATATAGCTTTTTAATATATGTTTGCATATAATCAAATATTCCGTTAAGGAATATGCGCTGTCACTAATAAGATGACGAGGCATTTGGCTACCTAAGATGGTATAGTTCATGTTTGCATATAATCAAATATGCGCGTCACTAATAAGATGACGAGTCATTTGGCTACCTAGAATGTATAGTTCATGTTTGCATATATAATCAAATATGCGTGTCACTAATAAGATGACGAGTCATTTGGCTACCTTTTAAGTATAGTTCACTTATAGGTTTTTGTATATATATGTAGCACCATCAATATATACACAATTATAAGACATATTGGTGAGTATACAAAAATAAAATAATATTATTTTATTCAAGATATACACCACCAAATATATTTTATTATATTATTTTGTATCGAATCATCAAGCAAAGAATAAGCTTCAGTGGATCGCAGTATGGCAGCTGCTCAACCACTTACAACACCTTGCCTGTTACAAAAGTCGTTTACAATTGATTCTAGGCTTTGTCAATGTATTAAATAATGCTCTTATATGTAACTAGCGCGGCATCAGGTGATCGAAGATCCTCCCAATTTACTATATTACAAATTACATTGGCATCACATCCATTGTCGATTATAAAATGAATTACAAACTTTAAATGGTTTAGAAGCCATACAATGCAAATTGCCCTTATTTATCATTGCAGTCCAGCACGGATACGACCTTAGAGGCGTTCAGGCATAATCCAACGGACGTAGCGTCATACCACTGTTCGCTCGAACAAGTATTGTGCCATTGGTCCGTACCTGCGGTTCCTCTCGTACTACGCAGGAATGCTGTCGCAACAACGTTTTGTCATTAGTAGGGTAAAACTAACCTGTCTCACGACGGTCTAAACCCAGCTCACGTTCCCTTGCATGGGTGAACAATCCAACGCTTGGTGAATTTTGCTTCACAATGATAGGAAGAGCCGACATCGAAGGATCAAAAGCGACGTCGCTATGAACGCTTGGCCGCCACAAGCCAGTTATCCCTATGGTAACTTTTCTGACACCTTTTGTTAAAAACTCTTTAACCAAAAGGATCGATAGGCCGAGCGTTTGCTGTCCCTGTGTGTACTGAACTGAGTATGCAGAATTAATGTTTTCATAAAACATAACATAGAACAGCTTTCCGAATTGAAATTAAGGCTGTTTTAGCTTAGTTATGACTATTTTTGTCTTAGATTTTCCAAAAATTTTCATATTTAAAAAAGGAATTATTGTGCAAATTTAAGGTCTTCTCAAGCTCCTCTTTCAGCCAAAAGGGAGTGATAGCAAAAAGCCGAGTATTTTCAGTTCGTCATTAAAATTGCAAGCATTTAAAACCAAAATATTGAAAAATATCAAAAAATTTTTTTTATTTTTTCAAAATGTTAAAAGGTCAGGGTTCATACAATTTTTAAAAAATGGCCAAAAAATTTATTTGTTTAAATTTTTACACTGAGTATGCAGATTTATTGTTTTCATAAAACCTAACATAGAACAGCTTTCCGAATTGAAATTAAGGCTGTTTTAGCTTAGTTATGACTATTTTTGTCTTAGATTTTCCAAAAATTTTCATATTTAAAAAAAGAAAATATTGTGAAAGTTTAAGGTCTTCTCAAGCTCCTCTTATAGATAAAAGGAGTGAAACAAAAGCCGAGTATTTTCGGATTCGCCACTAAAATTGCAAGCATTTAAAACCAAAATATTGAAAAATATCAGAAAATTTGTTTTTTTTATTTTTCAAAATGTTAGAAGGTCAGGGCTCATACAATTTTAAAAATGGGCAAAAATTTATTTGTTTAAATTTTACACTGAGTATGCAGATTTATTGTTTTCATAAAACCTAACATAGAACAGCTTTCCGAATTGAAGTTAAGGCTGTTTTAGCTTAGTTATGACTATTTTTGTCTTACATATTTCCAAAAATTTTCATATTTAAAAAAGAAAATATTGTGAAAGTTTAAGGTCTTCTCAAGCTCCTCTTATAGATAAAAAGGAGTGAAACAAAAGCCGAGAATTTTCGGATTCGCCACTAAAATTGCAAGCATTTAAAACCAAAATACTGAAAAATATCAGACATTTTTTTTTATTTTAATTTTTAAAATGTTAGAAATTAGGGGTTCATACAATTTTTAAAAATGGGCAAAAAATTTATTTGTTTAAATTTTTACACTGAGTATGCAGATTTATTGTTTTCATAAAACCTAACATAGAACAGCTTTCCGAATTGGAAGTTAAGGCTGTTTTAGCTTAGTTATGACTATTTTGTCTTAGATTTTTCCAAAAATTTTCATATTTAAAAAAAAAAAGAAAATATTGTGAAAGTTTAAGGTCTTCTCAAGCTCCTCTTATAGATAAAAGGGAGTGAAACAAAAGCCGAGTATTTTCGGATTCGCCATTAAAATTGCAAGCATTTAAAACCAAAATACTGAAAAATATCAGAAATTTTTTTTTTATTTTTCAAAATGTTAGAAGGTAGGGGTTCATACAATTTTTTAAAAAATGGGCAAAAAAATTTATTTGTTTAAATTTTACACTGAGTATGCAGATTTATTGTTTTCATAAAACCTAACATAGAACAGCTTTCCGAATTGAAATTAAGGCTGTTTTAGCTTAGTTATGACAATTTTGTCTTACATATTTCCAAAAATTTTCATAAAAAAAAGAAATTATTGTGCAAATTTAAGGTCTTCTCAAGCTCCTCTTTCAGCCAAAAGGGAGTGATAGCAAAAAGCCGAGTATTTTCGGATTCGTCATTAAAATTGCAAACATATAAAACCAAAATATTGAAAAATAGCAGAAATTTTTTTTTCAAAATGTTAGAAGGCAAAAAATTTATTTGTTTAAATTTTTAAGTAGTATAGTTGTAGTATGCTGATTTACTGTTTCATAAAACCTAACATAGAACAGCTTTCCGAATTGAAATTAAGGATGTTTTAGGTTAGTTATAACTATTTTAGTCTTAGATTTTTCCAAAAATTTTCTTTTAAAAAGAAATTATTGTGAAAATTTAAGGTCTTCTCAAGCTCCTCTTTTAGCCAAAAGGGAGTGATAGCAAAAGACGTGTATTTTCGGATTCGTCATTAAAATTGCAAACATTTAAAACCAAAAAATTGAAAAATATCAAAATTTTTTTTTTGACTTTTCAAAATGTTAGAAGGTTGGGGTTCATAAAATTTTTCAAAATTGGCAAAAATTTCTTTGTTTAAATTCTTAAACTGTGTATGCACACTTATTGTTTTCATAAAACCTAACATAGAACAGCTTTCCGAATTGAAATTAAGGCTGTTTTAGCTTAGTTATGACTATTTTTGTCTTAGATTTTTCCAAAAATGTTCATATTTAAAAAAAGAGACTATTGTTAATATTTAAGGTCTGCTCAAGCTCCTTTTATAGCCAAAAGGAGAGATAGCAATAAGCCGTGTATTTTGGATTCGTCATTAAAATTGCAAACATTTAAAACCAAAAATTGAAAAATATCAAAATTTTTTTACTTTTCAAAATGTTAGAAGGTTGGGGTTTATAAGACTTTTCAAACATTGGCAAAAATGTATTTGTTTAAATTTTTAAACTGAGTATGCAGATTTATTGTTTTCATAAAACCTAACATAGAACAGCTATCCGAATTGAAATTAAGGCTGTTTTAGCTTAGTTATGCCTATTTTGTCTTAGATTTTTTTAATATTGACTTTTAAAAATGTTAGAAGGTTGGGGTTCATAAAATTTTTCAAACATTGGCAAAAATGTATTTGCTTAAATTTTTAAACTGAGTATGCGATTTATTGTTTTCATAAAACCTAACATAGAACAGCTTTCCGAATTTAAATTGAGGCTGTTTTAGCTTATTAATGCCTATTTTTGTCTTAGATTTTTCCAAAAATTTTCAATTTAAAAAGAAATTATTGTGAAAATTTAAGGTCTTCTCAAGCTCCTCTTTTAGCCAAAAAGGAGTGATAGCAAAAGACGTGTATTTTCGGATTCGTCATTAAAATTGCAAACACTTAAAACCAAAAATTGAAAAATATCAAAATTTTTTTTACTTTTCAAAATGTTAGAAGGTTGGGGTTTATAAGACTTTTCAAACATTGGCAAAAATTTATTTGTTTAAATTTTTAAGTAGTATAGTTGTAGTATGCTGATTTACTGTTTCATAAAACCTAACATAGAACAGCTTTCCGAATTGAAATTAAGGATGTTTTAGGTTAGTTATAACTATTTTGTCTTAGATTTTTCCAAAAATTTTCTATTTAAAAAGAAATTATTGTGAAAATTTAAGGTCTTCTCAAGCTCCTCTTTTAGCCAAAAAGGAGTGATAGCAAAAAGACGTGTATTTTCAGTTCGTCATTAAAATTGCAAACATTTAAAACCAAAAATTGAAAAATATCAAAATTTTTTTTGACTTTTCAAAATGTTAGAAGGTTGGGGTTCATAAAATTTTTCAAAATTGGCAAAAATTTCTTTGTTTAAATTCTTAAACTGTGTATGCACACTTATTGTTTTCATAAAACCTAACATAGAACAGCTTTCCGAATTGAAATTAAGGCTGTTTTAGCTTAGTTATGACTATTTTTGTCTTAGATTTTTCCAAAAATGTTCATATTTAAAAAAAGAGACTATTGTTAATATTTAAGGTCTGCTCAAGCTCCTTTTATAGCCAAAAAGGAGAGATAGCAATAAGCCGTGTATTTTGGATTCGTCATTAAAATTGCAAACATTTAAAACCAAAAATTGAAAAATATCAAAATTTTTTTTACTTTTCAAAATGTTAGAAGGTTGGGGTTTATAAGACTTTTCAAACATTGGCAAAAATTTATTTGTTTAAATTTTAAGTAGTATAGTTGTAGTATGCTGATTTACTGTTTCATAAAACCTAACATAGAACAGCTTTCCGAATTGAAATTAAGGATGTTTTAGGTTAGTTATAACTATTTTGTCTTAGATTTTTCCAAAAATTTTCTTTTAAAAAAGAAATTATTGTGAAAATTTAAGGTCTTCTCAAGCTCCTCTTTTAGCCAAAAGGGAGTGATAGCAAAAGACGTGTATTTTGATTCGTCATTAAAATTGCAAACATTTAAAACCAAAACGAAAAATATCAAAATTTTTTTTGACTTTTCAAAATGTTTGAAGGTTGGGGTTCATAAAATTTTTCAAAAATTGGCAAAAATTTCTTTGTTTAAATTCTTAAACTGTGTATGCACACTTATTGTTTTCATAAAACCTAACATAGAACAGCTTTCCGAATTGAAATTAAGGCTGTTTTAGCTTAGTTATGACTATTTTTGTCTTAGATTTTTCCAAAAATGTTCATATTTAAAAAAGAGACTATTGTTAATATTTAAGGTCTGCTCAAGCTCCTTTTATAGCCAAAAAGGAGAGATAGCAATAAGCCGTGTATTTTTGGATTCGTCATTAAAATTGCAAACATTTAAAACCAAAAAATTGAAAAATATCAAAATTTTTTTTTACTTTTCAAAATGTTAGAAGGTTGGGGTTTATAAGACTTTTCAAACATTGGCAAAAATGTATTTGTTTAAATTTTTAAACTGAGTATGCAGATTTATTGTTTTCATAAAACCTAACATAGAACAGCTATCCGAATTGAAATTAAGGCTGTTTTAGCTTAGTTATGCCTATTTTGTCTTAGATTTTTTAATATTGACTTTTAAAAATGTTAGAAGGTTGGGGTTCATAAAATTTTCAAACATTGGCAAAAATGTATTTGCTTAAATTTTTAAACTGAGTATGCGATTTATTGTTTTCATAAAACCTAACATAGAACAGCTTTCCGAATTTAAATTGAGGCTGTTTTAGCTTATTAATGCCTATTTTTGTCTTAGATTTTTCCAAAAATTTTCAATTAAAAAAAGAAATTGTGAAAATTTAAGGTCTTCTCAAGCTCCTCTTTTAGCCAAAAGGGAGTGATAGCAAAAGACGTGTATTTTCAGTTCGTCATTAAAATTGCAAACATTTAAAACCAAAAATTGAAAAATATCAAAATTTTTTACTTTTCAAAATGTTAGAAGGTTGGGGTTTATAAGACTTTTCAAACATTGGCAAAAATTTATTTGTTTAAATTTTTAAGTAGTATAGTTGTAGTATGCTGATTTACTGTTTCATAAAACCTAACATAGAACAGCTTTCCGAATTGAAATTAAGGATGTTTTAGGTTAGTTATAACTATTTTGTCTTAGATTTTTCCAAAAATTTTCTATTTAAAAAGAAATTATTGTGAAAATTTAAGGTCTTCTCAAGCTCCTCTTTTAGCCAAAAGGGAGTGATAGCAAAAAGACGTGTATTTTCGGATTCGTCATTAAAATTGCAAACATTTAAAACCAAAATATTGAAAAATATCAGAAATTTTTTTTGATTTTCAAAATGTTAGAAGGTCGGGGTTCATAAAATTTTCAAAAATTGGCAAAAATTTATTTGATTTTAAACTGTGTATGCAGATTTATTTTTTCATACAACCTAACATAGAACAGCTTTCCGAATTTAAATTGAGGCTGTTTTAGCTTAGTTATGACTATTTTTGTCTTAGATTTTCCAAAAATTTTCAATTTAAAAAGAAATTATTGTGAAAATTTAAGGTCTTCTCAAGCTCCTCTTATAGCCAAAAGGGAGTGAAGCAAAAGCCGTGTATTTTCAGTTCGTCATTAAAATTGCAAACATATAAAACCAAAATATTGAAAAATATCAGAAAAATTTTTTTCAAAATGTTAGAAGGTTGGGGCTCATAAAATTTTGCAAACATTGGCAAAAGTGTATTTATTTAAATTTTTAACTGAGTATGCAGATTTTTATTTTCATAAAACCTAACCGAATTTAAATTAAGGCTGTTTAAGCTTAGTTATGACTATTTTTGTCTTAGATTTTTCCAAAAGTTTTCATATTTAAAAAAGAAATTATTGTGAAAATTTAAGGTCTTCTCAAGCTCCTCTTATAGCCAAAAGGGAGTGAGCAAAAGACGTGTATTTTCGGATTCGTCATTAAAATTGCAAACATTTAAAACCAAAATATTGAAAAATATCAGAAATTTTTTTGATTTTCAAAATGTTAGAAGGTCAGGGTTCATAAAATTTTTCAAAATTGGCAAAAAATAATTTGATTTTAAACTGTGTATGCAGATTTATTTTTTCATAAAACCTAACATAGAACAGCTTTCCGAATTTAAATTGAGGCTGTTTTAGCTTAGTTATGACTATTTTTGTCTTAGATTTTTCCAAAATTTTTCAATTTAAAAAAGAAATTATTGTGAAAATTTAAGGTCTTCTCAAGCTCCTCTTATAGCCAAAAAGGGAGTGAAGCAAAAAGCCGTGTATTTTCGGATTCGTCATTAAAATTGCAAACATATAAAACCAAAATATTGAAAAATATCAGAAAAATTTTTTTTGATTTTTCAAAATGTTAGAAGGTTGGGGCTCATAAAATTTTGCAAACATTGGCAAAAGTGTATTTATTTAAATTTTTAACTGAGTATGCAGATTTTTATTTTCATAAAACCTAACCGAATTTAAATTAAGGCTGTTTAAGCTTAGTTATGACTATTTTTGTCTTAGATTTTTCCAAAAAGTTTTCATATTTAAAAAAGAAATTATTGTGAAAATTTAAGGTCTTCTCAAGCTCCTCTTATAGCCAAAAGGGAGTGATAGCAAAAGGCGTGTATTTTCGGATTCGTCATTAAAATTGCAAACATTTAAAACCAAAATATTGAAAAATATCAGAAATTTTTTTGATTTTTCAAAATGTTAGAAGGCAGGGTTCATACAATTTTTAAAAATTGGCAAAAATTTATTTGATTTTAAACTGTGTATGCAGATTTATTTTTTCATAAAACCTAACATAGAACAGCTTTCCGAATTAAAATTAAGGCTGTTTTAGCTTAGTTATGACTATTTTTGTCTTAGGGATTTAAAAAAAATTCATTAAAAATGTTATAAATATGTGTTTATTGAGAGTAATTATAGGAATAGAATTATACAAAAGTCGAAACGCGACCACACGCGGCGGAGTACAAAAAATCAGAGAGAGCACTTAGGCACTATCGATAGACATGATAACAAGTTGCTCGCAGACAACTATCATCAGCTGAGAGACAGCGTTGCCACATTATTCTTTATTTCCAACACTCCTTCTTAACACTGTATGTCAGGTTCACAGGATAATTCAGTTATGTTTTACAGCAAACCCATCATATTAATACATTTCACATGCTTAACCTTACTCCAATTCTTCGTTAATACATCTGCCATCATGTTTTCTGTTGATACATACTTTATATCTATGCATTTTCCTTAAACATATATCTAACATGATGATACTTAATATCTATATGTTTGCTGCGCGCGTGATAAACAGGATTTTTACCAAACATTGAGCGCTTTGATTATCGCTGTGTATCAGAATCGATGGAGCCTCGCCAAGATTCATCTCGCCCCATAGCTTACGGATATATGCAGCCTCCTTAGCAGCTGAAGAAAGCGCGACGTACTCTGCTTCGGTTGTACTGAGTGCTACCACGGGTTGCTTCTTTGACTCCCAGCTGATTGCTGCTCCTGCTGCCATAAACGTCCAGCCCGTAAAGGACTTCCGATCGCTGTTGTCTCCAGCCCAGTCGGCATCTACATAGCAATAGACGGGCTGTCCAGTTCGCTGATAGGTTAACTGGAATGTCTTCGTACCCTGCAGGTACCTCAGGATTCGCTTGGCACACACCATGTGCTCTCCATGTGGATCCGAGTTCTGTTGGGCAAGCTTCGCTACAGAATGAAGAATATCTGGCCTTGTAGTTATGGCCAAATACATGAGGGATCCTATCAGGGACTGATACTCGACCTGATTTGCTCGCAAGCACTCCTTCTTGCTGCATCGCACCTGGTAGCCAGCTTCGAGGGGAAGATTGGATGCCTTGCAGTTCTGCATCCCATAGTCCTCCAACAAGGCCTCTATGTACTGCTTATGGCCAACTCGAACGCTGCCAACTTCGCCATCGCGATCAATTTCCATCCCTAGGAAATGCTTTAGGATGCCGCCATCGACAACATCGAACCTCTTCGATATAAGGTACTTGATCTCCTCCAAGTCTGCCTTCATGTCGCTCGCCACTATAAGATCATCTACGTAGACTACGATGAAACTCATCCGATCACCTTGACCTCGTTTGTAGATACAGGGCTCGCTCGGGCACGCTGAGAACCCTAACTTCAGTATGACGTCGTTTAGGCTGCTGTTCCACTCTCGACCGCTTTGTTTTAGGCCATAGAGCGATTTGTGAAGCTTGAGGACTCTTCCAGGATACTTTTCATCATGGAATCCCTCAGGCTGCCTCATATACACCACGTCATGGAGTTCACTGTTGAAATAAACAGACGAAACATCAAGTTGGTGCATATACATACCACGTTCGACCGCTACAGCAATAACCAGCCTTATTGATGAGTATCTACGGGCGAGAACGTCTCCAAATAGTTGATGCCATATTTTGTCCACAGCCTTTGCAACAAGCCGTGACTTAAGACGCTCTACGTTCCCATACTTGTCCCGCTTCACCGCGTAGACCCACTTGGAACCAATCGCCTTCTCGCCTTCAGGTAGCTCGACAAGCGTCCAAGTATTTCTTGCCTCCAAGCTAGCAATCTCCTGTTGCATGGAATTTTCCAATCCTCTGCATGTTTGGAACCAAGTGCATCCCTTACACTTGTTGGCACCTCAATTCCATCAGCCATTACCGCATTGAGAGTTTGATACTCCTTTCTTGGTCTCCCACGACGACCAGTTCGTACGATTTTGGGTCTCCCTGGACCTCGCTTTTCTTCCGGCAGCTCCTCTGCTTCCGGCAGCACCTCTGCTTCTGACAGCATCTCATCGTCTCGTATGCTTTCCTCGCTAACGTATGTATCAGGCTCATACTCTTCATGAACGGATATTACTTCGTTTTGTGGGACGAAATGAGCATCAACATTTTCCTGCTTTTGAAAATACTCCAAGAATATCACATATCGTGACTCTGTTAGTTGCCCAGTACTTGGGTTATACAAACGGTACGCTGCAGCCGTATCCGAGTACCCAACGAACACATACTCAATTCCTTTTGATTGAATTTGCGATGATGCTTCTTGTCCAAGCCAATCGCCTTCACTCCGAAAACTTTGAGATGGGCTACACTTGGCATCCGTCCGAACCAAGCTTCAAACGGCGTCATGTTCTCCAACGATGATGACTCCGATCGATTCCGCAAGTATGCTGCAGTAGCTACGGCTTCCGCCCAAAATGCTTCGTCCAGTTTAGCATACTGCAACATGCTCCGAGCCATTTCAACAAGCGTTCTATTAGCTCGTTCAGCCACACCGTTTTGTTGTGGTGTATACGGTACAGTGAGCTCTCTTTTATGCCATTGCTCACCAAGAACTGCGTAAAATCTCCGCTCAAATATTCCCGTCCGTTGTCGCTGCGAAGAGATTTCAGCTTTTCTCCGGTTTGTTTCTCCACCAAGGCCTTGAACTCCTTAAATTTGTCGAAAACTTCATCCCGCGTTTTCAGGAAATAAACATGCATATATCGCGATTTATCGTCTATAAATGTCACGAAATATCTAGACCCTCCGTCTGACTTTTTACTCATAGGGCCACAAATGTCTGTGTGTACACGTTGCAAAATATTGGTCGCGCGATTTTCAGCAAGCTTTGGAAACGGCTTTACAGTTATTTTCACTTAGCACACGTTTCGCACACATGTTCTCGCATGTCACACTGATTAGTTTTAATCCACGCACAATGTTGTTTTTAATCATTTTGTTCAGGCTTCCGAAATTTAAATGTCCAAACCTGTGGTGCCATTTTACAATTTCTGACCCATTTCTCTGCAGCAAAACATGAGCTCTCCTTGTTTACAAATAAGAACAAATCGTTTCTTCTGTGTGCACTCAAAACAACATTTCCAATTTTATTTTTTTATTACGGCACTGTTTTCGGCAAACTCCACGCGAAATCCTTTTTTAACTGCTTTCGGAACAGATAAATAATTACACTGTAAGTCTTTTACATAAAGTACATCTACAAGGTCGATTGTACTTTTCTTCCAGTGTATGCGCACAGTTCCGGAACCTTCCGCCATGATGCTATTATTACCAGCCAACATGATTTTCTCTCTATGTCCATTTAACTTGACGAAACTTGCACGATCGCAACACAAATGCGAAGTCGCGCCACTGTCCAAACACCAAACGCTCTCGGCGCTCTCCGGATTCACTAACTTCACAAGAGAAAATTGCGACTTTTCTCCTTCTTTTCGGTCTCTTTCTTTTCGCGACAGTTTCGAGCAACATGCCCTTCACGGCCGCATGTCCAACATGCTCTCTTGTTTTGCTCTTTGTTTTCCATTCGCTTTTCGCCCTTGCTTTTCACTCCGCGACGCGAACATCCTCGTCTCTTTCTCACTAACCGTTTCGTCGCTCTTTCGTCTCTCTCCTTCTTCCAGCAATTTGATTTTCAGCACATGCAACGATGGCAATCTGTCGTGCGTCTCGACGGCAACCACAAAATTTTCGCTATCATTTCTATGGCAGCTATAGGATATAGTGGTCCGATTTCGGCCGTTCCGACATATATACTGCGTGCTAAAAAATAAGACTATGCTGAAAGTTTCAGTCCGATAGCTCAAAACTGAGAGACTAGTTCGCGTAGAAACCGACAGACAGACGGACAGACAGACGGACACACAGACTCGGCTGGTGATGCTGATCAAGAATATATAAGTTAAAAGTTTAGATAATATTTTTATTAAAAAATATAAACTTTCTTTATTGAGTGCAATTTTATAACTGATTTTTCTTATGCTAATGATTAATAATGTAACCTATGCTTCATTGGTTTGCTGCTGCCGCTTCTGCCGCTGCTGCTGCCGCTGCTGCTGCCTCTGCTGACGTTCTCTGCTACTATCGTTGAACATCGCTGTTCTCGCTGATGTGGTCGGTCCTAATTGGTCGCTGTCGCTGATATTGCTGCTGCCGCGGTGCAGTTGGCCATTTCTTATTCTAATTGGTCAATGTAATTTGGCAATAATTGTTGTTGCCAAATGCGCTCGGTATTGGGTTCAGTCACCCAGCATTAAAGCTTTCCCACAATCGTAGAGTAGGAAGTGAAGAAGTGAAAACTCAGCCCAAGTGGCTGCTGAACTCAATTGGGGACATATTGGGAAACATTCCGGCGGATCCATAATTCAGGGAAGAATCTATAATTCCTTCACTTCTGAGTTTCTCTAGTACTCTTGTGTTGTTTATGGGGTTCCGGTTCAACCGGGCTGGTTTCTTTAGACTTGTAGATGTTTTCTCCAATTGTTACTGTAGAGTTCCTGCATTGGATTATAAATGAGCCCTGTAGTTTTAGGAGTTTTCGTCCAACGAGACAAGTCCGCTGAAGTCGTTCAACAGTAGAGTTCCTGGCAATATTTCCTCGAAATCGGGAATGTGCTGATTGTTGACCATTTTGCATACTGGTTCCTTAAGGTTGAGCAGAGCGTTTACGTAAGTATCGTTACTTAAGTCTAGCAATTTTCGGAATTACAAATAGTTTTATCGTTATGTGCCTCGCAAGGTTCTGTTATTGCAAATAGTTGTTTCTTACATTCTAGTAGATTTTCATATTTTAAATCGGTTATTATATGGGCTTTTTTAGTGCTTTTACTTTTAATGTTCTGCAAGGGTCTTTATTAATTGTTGGTAAGCTAATAATGTAAATGAGGTCGTGGCCATTGGTGGCAAGTTTGACTTTAGCAAATTCTAAAAGTTCTTCTATGACAAAAATAAACTGCTTTCTTCTTTAAAAATGTTTTCTACAATGTTGGTTTCTTTTGCTGAGAAAATAAATGAATTTACTGTGTTAGATTTTGCCCAAGTTATTGCGTACAGAATGTTTGTAATTTCTCCTTTAATTAATTGTATTTTATATTTTAAAATATTGGCTTTTGATCCATTATTCCTTCCGAGTTTTGAGTAAATATTATCATTGCATTTGTGACATTACTGAGTTGATTTATTTTTCGTTAATTAGCCGGATTATAACTACTTGTCTGTTATTATTTTCAAGCTGTTCGTTTATTTTATTTTCTATGACCTCATAATCATGATGATCTGGTGATCCTGCCAGCCACTTCCATGCTGTCCCTATTGCTTCTATTGCTCTTTTTGATCTTTTTGTGTTTGTAGTCTGCGTAAGTCGGATATTATTTGTTTTAGTTCGTACGAAAGGTATGGTTGAAGCGGATGAGATGAAATAAGTGATTTAAATGATTCCTCTAAAGTTGCAAATGTCTCTTCGTAGCTGGTCAAGTTGAAAATGTGGATGATTTTAAACGTTCCGTCTTGTTTGGCTGCTAGTCAGGTTTCGAGTGAAATGAGTTGGGAGTTTGAATAGTCAAGGACCGTGGTAATACCCAGGCAGGTTGGTAAAAATAGTTTGAAAAATTATGTTTTAATATTATTTTTGTGGATTATTTTCCGCTTTGAGTTTTAATGGTGGTGTTTTTATTTTCAGCAACTTTTTCTTTTTTATACCTAGGTGTTAGTTTTGACCCTAATATTTTATCGATTTTAACGTGTACTATTTCGCCTGGCCTGAAATGTTTTGGTAGGTTCTTATTTTTATTGTGGTATTCTAGGTCATAGAGTTGTTTCTTTTGAATTTTCTGCCTAATTTCCTCTCGTTGATTTTCTATATCTTCTGGTGTATTAGGGATTGTGTTTCTAAAAAATGTCTATAGGCTTTTCTCTTGTTACTGAATGTATTGATTTGTTGTATTCCTGGACCGCTTGGAAAAGTAAATCTTCAAATACCATGCTCCCGTTGTCTTTTAAGCACCTTAAAATTTCGGATAGTGTCGAGTGGAACCTTTCTACTTGTCCATTACTTGTTGATGCGTATGGGGCAGTGGTGTGCACTGAGATTTTAAGTTGATCTTCCAGCATGAATTTTATAGCTGCAGAACTTAAAGAACGTTCGTTATCCATTATTATCCATTTCGGCATACCGAAAGCGATAAGCATTTCTCTTAAGGGGTTTTAATATCTTCAGCTGCCCTTGACTGTAAAATTTTTACTTGAGCGTATTTGGAAAATTTGTCGATACCTGTTAATATGCTGTTTTTCTGTGATATAAATATCTACATGGACTATTTCTCCTGGATATTTGGGGATAGGTGTTGGTTGAATTTCGCCTTTTGGCGGATGCCTATCGTATTTAGATTCTTTACAGGTCTGGCAGGACTGAACTATGCTTGAATTTTCTTTTGAGCTTGCGGGAAAAAATAATTCTTAAGTATTTGTATTTTATTTTCTTTCGCATCTCTTTTGGCTCTCTTGTGTTCTAGGGTTATTATTTCGTTTTGTTGTAATTCGGACGTGACGTCATCTACTTGATTTTGCGTGAACCTTACTTCATATGAACGGAAATATGTGGGGTAAATTTATGTATTTTTCCCATTACTTCTTCGGAAGTAAAATTCCGTTTATTAATCTGGGGTCTAATCTGCGTGTTAGGATTGCTATTATTTGTTCTTCTGTGTACTCTCTTCTTTTACTATGTGTCTGTGGTAAGTTGGGAATGGAATTTCGAAAATATCTGAATCCGTTTCGTCGATAAGCAGAAATAATTGATTTTTGAAAACATTAATGGGAGCTTCTACAGAAAATATAAGATTGTGTGATGAGCTTTCGTCGCTATGAATGGTTGCTGTGGAGCTGAGTGAATTTTTTTTCGGCTGGGGCTCTAGAAAGTGCGTCAGCTACTACATTAGCTACTCCTGGCTTGTATTTAATTTCGTGATTATATTCGCCAATAAGGTCTCTCCATCGTTTTAGTTTCGCGTTATGATTATTGACACTATTTGAAAAACGGAAATATCCGTAAAGATAATGTCTCAGGTTTTGAAGTGCCCACACAATGGCTAACATTTCTCTTTCGTTTGTTGCATAATTTTCTTCGGTTTTGAGAGTGTCCGTGAGATTAATGTTATTGGTCTATGGTTTTGTTCTAAGACTGCGCCTAATGCGTAGCTTGACGCGTCGGTTGTAAGCTGAAATTCTTTTCAAAATCTGGGTATGCTAGAGTGACGTCTCGGGAGATGAGTGTATTTTTAGTTTTCGAAAGCCTTTGTTGCTTCTTTGTCCAAGTTAATAGCTGTCCTGCTTGATTTATTTTTGATATGCGGCCTTCTTCTCCTCGGAGGAGAATGGTTAGTGGTTCGGCTATTTTGCATAATCTCTAATAAATCTTCTATAATACCCTGTCATGCCTAAGAAAGATCGTAGGTCTTTTAACGTTTTTGGGACCGGGAATTTTGAAACTGCTCTTATTTTGTCAATATTTGTCTTAACTCCGTCTTGTGAGATTGTATACCCTAAAAATCTACTTCGTTTTGAAAAAATGACATTTCTCTATTTGTACGCTCATGTTTGCGTCTTGTAGTGTTGAAAATACTTTTTCGAGGTTCTGACCGTGCTCTATTTCGTTTTGCTAAAACGATTATGTCGTCAACGTACACATAGCAAATTTTCCCTATGTATTCCCTCAGGATGTCGTCCAAGGCTCTTTGGAATATAGATGGTGAGTTTTGAGACCAAATGGAAGCCTGGTGAATTCATATTTTCCACCGTTTACGGCAAAGGCTGTTTTTCGATATCTGTTTCTTTTAGTGGGATTTGATGAAATCCACTTTTAAGATCTAACACTGAAAATATTTGTTATCCCCGAGCTGTGCAATAATTTCGCCAATTTGTGGAATAGGGTGCCGATCTGAGATAGTGACATCGTTGAGTTTCCTGTAGTCTATTACCAATCTATACTTTTTTCTTCGGACTGACCTGACTTTTTGGAACTACCCAAACGGGTGCATTATACGGAGAACGTGAAGGTCTAATAATGCCATCTTCGAGCATTTCGTTTATCTGCTTTTCTACTTCCTGTCTTAGTGAAGCTGGGTATGGGTAGTGTTTTCCATAAACTGGGGAGTCTGATGAAGTTCTTATTCCTATTACCACTTTAGTAGTGTATGCTAATTTTGTGTCTGGGTCGGCGAATAAGTTTTGTGGCTTTGAACAAGGTTTTCTATAATTATTTTTGTGACTCGGTCATATGACTGACTTGTGGTCCTATTGTGTTAACGGCTTGTGCGGCTAATTGGTGAATTTTAATTTTCCTTTTATTTTCAAGAATTAGTGCATCATTTTTGACGTCTATAATTGCGCCTAATAATTTCATTGTATCGTTTCCTAATATGCCGTGGAATGTTTTTAGTGTATCTAGTAAAAAATTTCATTGGTTTATCTGAGATATTGGGAAGTTTAAGAATCGTGTGTTGTGTAATTTCATTGTTGCCTCCCACAGAGCTGACTGAAAAGCTTTTCTCATTTGGTTTTGGGTGTGGTACCAGTTGTGTTTGAATGTAATTCTGGTTTGAGCCTGTGTCTATTAGGAATTTTAGGATTTTTCCGTTCCCCGTCGTTACTTTAAAGTAAGGTAATGAGGAACGATTTATTCTAAAAATGGAGCTCGGACATGTCAATGTATTCTTGTTGTTCGGTATCAATTTGCCAAGTAAATTCTTCTTGAAGTTCGCCTATATTATTCTGTTCTGCCATTTCGTAATATTCCTGCTCTGGACTAGTTGTATCTTCTTGTGTTTCCTGTTGTGTAGTAGTTTCTGACTCGGTTTGAATATGAAATTGTCTTGGCATCTTGCTAGTGTTCTGAACATTAGAAGTGCTAAGAGGTCGTTTCCAAAATAATCATTGTTCGCCGGCTTATTCATATAGTTGATATGACGCGAACGAATTGATTGATCAACTTCCATAGGTACTGCTTTTGGTTGGGGTCGCGGGGCGGTGTCGGAGAAATATAGGGTGTTAATGGTTTTGCTTGGCTTGAATTAGCTTGGTTGTAAAAATTAGGTTGGGTGGTTTGTGTGAAGGGAATTTTCCGGTTGCGGCTACTACCTGCATCTGTTTAGGATTGTAGTATAAATGGGGATGAAAATTTTGTTTGGCTCCTACCATTCGGAACGGTTGGTGGGTTCTTGGTGGTAGTGTAGGCGGTTTTCCTGAGTAAATGCTTTTGGGTGTTTGGATGTTTCTAGTGGTCTGATTCTCGAGCAAACTGCATAGGTGTAGTGCATGCCCCAAGTCGTGCGGTTTTTTGATCGCTAACAGTTGAGCTAGATTTCCGTTTAGGCCTTTAACAAAAGTATCTAAAGCTTTCTCCTGTACATAGTCGTCAAAGATTGTATGGTCTCCTGTGAAGCATCCAGATTACTAACTTGGTTCAAGATTAAGGATAGCTGTTGGTAGACTGTTTGGTAGAACTCAACTATAGCATTGTTTCCTTGAGCAAGGGCATAAAGCTGGTACTCTAAAGTTTTAAGGTCTCGTTTGTCGGCTCAAGCGATGTTAGGCATTTCATAATAGCTGGCCAGTCAAGTGGGGTGTTGTATGATTCTAACACTGCGTCTGCCTGTCCCGTAATTTTATTGCGGACTGCTAAAAGAATGCCGTAATATTTTGGCGAACCGATTCTACCTTCATAGATTTTTAAAACTCGTGCTACGCTCTTTTTCCACGAGGAAAATTCACTTTTGTTTCCTGAAAATTCTCTAAGCGATCGTACAATGTCCGGTATTTTGTCTAATTCACTAAGGTTGTGTGCTAGTTCTCGTCTGATTGTTTGATCTGTATATTGCAAAAAATCATTATTGGGTTTAATTATTTCCTTCACTAAGCCACTTAATTTGGTTTCTAAGACGCCATTATTATTTCTTCGATATCTCTCTCAGTCATGAGTCGCGCGTTGCTAGTTGCGGAAGGGTCTACAAGGTTTCCTAGTCGGCCTGCTAAATCTTGGTCTGGCACTTTAGTTATGTTTTGTGGTCACGATATTTGAACAGTTAATTAAAGGGATGAATTTATATTTTAGAAAAAATTTTTGATAGTTACTCAGAATTCGGGGTGAAAATAATTAATTATTTTGTGCTGTAAATATTATAAAGTTTGATTTAAAACTTAGATTTTGATTTTTGATTTTAGATTTTTTCTGTGTTTTCTTAATTTTGAATTTAGATTTTTAATCCTTAAATAATTTTTGTTTAAATTTGATAGGTAACAAATTTTTTATAGAAAATTTAGCGATCGATTTAATTTAATTTAAAATTCTTTGATTTTTGTTTGCTTATTAATTTAATTTTTGATAGTTCCTTTTCATGGAATTTGTTTGTCGCTTGACGATTATTGTCTCCTTTTTGTTTGGAGTATTTGCTTACAAAATAATCATATCTCGGTGTGCTCTCGTGCCGGTAATCTTGGTGTTTTTCCTTTTGTCCCGCGTTGCAGCGATTTCTCCAGAATGCGGGTCTACTAGGGCACCTCCTTTACACCTTTCCTTGCACGTTCCCACCGAACGGGTACTAGAGGAATCACAGCGATAAAATTTGGCCTGGTATGTCCACCGGGTACAAAGCCCTTTTGTAGGAGTGTCACTTTGTAGCGTTTTCTGGAACGGCACTTTAATTGTCGCACTTCCGGGCTTCGGTGGTCGGATTTTCGTACGGATTAGGCAGAAAAATTTTTCCGAACCGGCTGGATTTTCTTTACTGCTCTACACGAGACGCGGAACTTGTATCCTTCGCGAACTTCATACCAGGTCCCTGTTCGGGCGCCAGTTAAAGTTTAGATAATATTTTTATTAAAAAATATAATCTTTCTTTATTGAGTGCAATTTTACAACTGATTTTTCTTATGCTAATGATTATTAATGTAACCTATGCTTCATTGGTTTGCTGCTGCCGCTTCTGCCGCTGCTGCTGCCTCTGCTGACGTTCTCTGCTACTATCGTTGAACATCGCTGTTGTCGCTGATGTGGTCGGTCCGAATTGGTCGCTGTCGCTGATATTGCTGCTGCCGCGGTGCAGTTGGCCATTTCTTATTCTAATTGGTCAATGTAATTTGGCAATAATTGTTGTTGCCAAATGCGCTCGGTGTTGGGTTCAGTCACCCAGCACTAAAGCTTTCCCACGATCGTAGAGTAGGAAGTGAAGAAGTGAAAACTCAGCGCAAGTGGCTGCTGAACTCAATTGGGGACATATTGGGAAACATTCCGGCCAATAACTTTATAACTTTAGGAAATCTGTGCTAATGCCTTACTCACATTCGTAATCTATTTGGTATTGTTCAGATTTCTGCGCGTGTGGCGATACTCTTACTTTGGTTGAGCATTTAGCATTCTGGGTGTTAACTTATATACTTTATGGGGTCGGAGATGCCTCCTTCAGTGCGTTGCAAATATCATGGCAAAATTATAATACCCTCTGCAAGGGTATAAAAAAGAAATTATTGTGAAAATTTAAGGTCTTCTCAAGCTCCTCTTATAGATAAAAAGGGAGTGAAACAAAAAGCCGAGTATTTTCGGATTCGCCATTAAAATTGCAAGCATTTAAAACCAAAATATTGAAAAATATCAGAAAATTTGCTTTTTTATTTTCAAAATGTTAAAGGTCTGGGCTCATACAATTTTTAAAAATGGGCAAAAATTTATTTGTTTAAATTTTTACACTGAGTAAGCAGATTTATTGTTTTCATAAAACCTAACATAGAACAGCTTTCAAATTGAAATTAAGGCTGTTTTAGCTTAGTTATGACTATTTTGTCTTAGATTTTTCCAAAATTTTCATTAAAAAAAAAGAAAATATTGTGAAAGTTTAAGGTCTTCTCAAGCTCCTCTTATAGATAAAAGGAGTGAAACAAAAAGCCGAGTATTTACGGATTCGTCATTAAAATTGCAAACATTTAAAACCAAAATATTGAAAAATATCAGAAATTTTTTTTTTTTATTTTTCAAAATGTTAGAAGGTCGGGGTTCATACAATTTTTAAAAATTTATTTTTTTTTCAAAATGTTAGAAGGCCAGGGTTCATAAAATTTTCAAAATTGGCAAAAATTTATTTGTTTAAATTTGTACACTGAGTATGCAGATTTATTGTTTTCATAAAACCTAACATAGAACAGCTTTCCGAATTGAAATTAAGGCTGTTTAAAGCTTAGTTATGACTATTTTTGTCTTAGATTTTTCCAAAAATTTTCATATTTAAAAAAGAAATTGTTGTGAAAATTTAAGGTCTTCTCAAGCTCCTCTTATAGATAAAAGGGAGTGAAACAAAAAGCCGAGTATTTTCGGATTCGCCATTAAAATTGCAAGCATTTAAAACCAAAAAATTGAAAAATATCAGAAAATTTGTTTTTTTATTTTCCAAAATGTTAGAAGGTCGGGGTTCATACAATTTTAAAAAATGGGCAAAAATTTATTTGTTTAAATTTTTACACTGAGTAAGCAGATTTATTGTTTTCATAAAACCTAACATAGAACAGCTTTCCGAATTGAAATTAAGGCTGTTTTAGCTTAGTTATGACTATTTTGTCTTAGATATTTCCAAAAATTTTCATATTTAAAAAAAAGAAAATATGAAAGTTTAAGGTCTTCTCAAGCTCTCTTATAGATAAAAAGGGAGTGAAACAAAAAGCCGAGTATTTTCGGATTCGCCATTAAAATTGCAAGCATTTAAAACCAAAATATTGAAAAATATCAGAATTTTTTTTTTTTTTCAAAATGTTAGAAGGTCGGGATTCATACAATTTTTTAAAAATTTATTTGTTTAAATTTTACACTGAGTATGCAGATTTATTGTTTTCATAAAACCTAACATAGAACAGCTTTCCGAATGGAAATTAAGGCTGTTGTAGCTTAATTATGACTATTTTGTCTTACATTTTTCCAAAAATTTCATTAAAAAGGAGAATTATTGTGCAAACTTAAGGTCTTCTCAAGCTCCTCTTTTAGCCAAAAGGAGTGTAAGCAAAAAACCGAGTATTTTGTTTATTTTTCAAAATGTTAGAAAGTCGGGTTCATATGATTTTTCAAAATGGGCAAAATTTATTTGTTTAAATTTTTACACTGAGTAAGTAGATTTATTGTTTTCATAAAACCTAACATAGAACAGCTTTCCGAATTGAAATTAAGGCTGTTTTAGCTTAGTTATGACTATTTTGTCTTAGATTTTTCCAAAAATTTTCATATTTAAAAAAAAGAAAATATTGTGAAAGTTTAAGGTCTTCTCAAGCTCCTCTTATAGATAAAAAGGGAGTGAAACAAAAAGCCGAGTATTTTCGGATTCGCCATTAAAATTGCAAGCATTTAAAACCAAAATATTGAAAAATATCAGAAAATTTATTTATTTTTATTTTTCAAAATGTTAGAAGGTCGGGGTTCATAAAATTTTTAAAAATGGTCAAAAAATTATTTGTTTAAATTTTTACACTGAGTATGCAGATTTATTGTTTTCATAAAACCTAACATAGAACAGCTTTCCGAATTAAAATTAAGGCGGTTTTAGCTTAGTTATGACTATTTTGTCTTAGATTTTCCCAAAAAATGTTCATATTTAAAAAAATTATTTTGCAAATTTAAGGTCTTCTCAAGCTCCTCTTCTAGCCAAAAAAGGGAGTGATAGCAAAAAGCCGTGTATTTTCAGTTCGTCATTAAAATTGCAAACATTTAAAACCAAAATATTTAAAAATATCAGAAATTTTTTTTTTTTCAAAATGTTAAAAGGTCGGATTTCATAAAATTTTTCAAAATTGGCAAAAAATTTATTTGCTTAAATTTTTAAACTGAGTATGCAGATTTATTGTTTTCATATAACCTAACATAGAACAGCTTTCCGAATTGAAATTAAGGCTGTTTTAGCTTAGTTATGACTATTTTTGTCTTAGATTTTTCCAAAAATGTTCATAATAAAAAAAAATTATTGTGCACATTTAAGGTCTTCTCAAGCTCCTCTTATAGCCAAAAAGGGAGTAATAGCAAAAAGCCGTGTATTTTCGATTCGTCATTAAAATTGCAAACAATTAAAACCAAAAATATTGAAAAATATCAGAATTTTTTTTTGATTTTCAAAATGTTAGAAGGTCGGGGTTCATAAAATTTTTCAAAATTGGCAAAAATTTATTTATTTAAATTTTTAAACTGAGTATGCAGATTTATTGTTTTCATAAAACCTAACATAAACCAGCTTTCCGGAATTGAAATTAAGGCTGTTTTAGCTTAGTTATGACTATTTTGTCTTAGATTTTTCCAAAAATGTTCATATGAAAAAAATAAATTATTGTGAAAATTTAAGGTCTTCTCAAGCTCCTTTATAGCCAAAACGAGTGATAGCAAAAGCCGTGTATTTTCGGATTCGTCATAAAAATTGCAAACATTTAAAACCAAAATATTTAAAAATAACAAAGCATTTTTTGTTTTCAAAATGTTAGAAGGTCGCTGTTCATAAAATTTTTCAAAAATCGGCAAAAAATTTATTTCTATAAATTTTTAAACTGAGTATGCAGATTTATTGTTTTCATAAAACCTAACATAGAACAGCTATCCGAATTGAAATTAAGGCTGTTTTAGCTTAGTTATGACTATTTTGTCTTAGATTTTCCCAAAAATGTTCATATTTAAAAAAAAATTATTTTGCAAATTTAAGGTCTTCTCAAGCTCCTCTTAAGCTCCTCTTATAGTGATAGCAAAAAGCCGTGTATTTTCGGATTCGTCATTAAAATTGCAAACATTTTAAACCAAAATATTGAAAAATATCAGAAATTTTTTTTTTTGGTTTGTCAAAATGTTAGAAGGTCGGGGTTCATAAAATTTTTCAAAAATTGGCAAAAATTTATTTGTTTAAATTTGTAAACTGAGTATGCAGATTTATTGTTTTCATAAAACCTAACATAAACAGCTTCCGAATTGAAATTAAGGCTGTTTTAGCTTAGTTATGAATATTTTTGTCTTAGATTTTTCCAAAAAATGTTAATATTTAAAAAAAAAATAAATTATTTTGCAAATTTAAGGTCTTCTCAAGCTCCTCTTATAGCCCAAAGGAGTGATAGCAAAAGCCGTGTATTTTCGAATTCGTCATTAAAATTGCAAACATTTAAAACCAAAATATTGAAAAATATCAGAAAGCATTTTTTTTTTCAAAATGTTAGAAGGTCGGGGTTCATAAAATTTTTCAAAAGTCGGCAAAAATTTATTTCTTAAAATTTTAAACTGAGTATGCAGATTTATTGTTTTCATAAAACCTAACATAGAACAGCCTATCCGAATTGAAATTAAGGCTGTTTTAGCTTAGTAATGACTATTTTTATCTTAGATTTTTCCAAAAATGTTCATATTTAAAAAAAATTATTTTGCAAATTTAAGGTCTTCTCAAGCTCCTCTTAGCTCCTCTTATAGTGATAGCAAAAAGCCGTGTATTTTCGGATTCGTCATTAAAATTGCAAACATTTAAAACCAAAATATTGAAAATATCAGACATTTTTTTGATTTGTCAAAATGTTAGAATTCAGGGTTCATACAATTTTTCAAAAATTGGCAAAATTTATTTGTTTAAATTTTTAAACTGATTTATTGTTTTCATAAAACCTAACATAAACCAGCTTTCCGAATTGAAATTAAGGCTGTTTTAGCTTAGTTATGACTATTTTGTCTTAGATTTTCCAAAAATGTTCATATGGAAAAAAAAATAAATTATTGTGAAAATTTAAGGTCTTGTGAAGCTCCTCCTATAGCCCAAAAGGGAGTGATAGCAAAAGCCGTGTATTTTCGAATTCGTCATTAAAATTGCAAACATTTAAAACCAAAATATTGAAAAATATCAGAAAACATTTTTTTTGATTTTTCAAAATGTTAGAAGGTCGGGGCTCATAATATTTTTAAAACTGTCAGAAATTTATTTGTTTAATTTTTATACTGAGTATGCAGATTTATTGTTTTCATAAAACCTAACATAGAACAGTTTTCCGAATTGAAATTAAGGCTGTTTTAGCTTAGTTATGACTATTTTTGTCTTAGATTGTTCCAAAAAATGTTCATATTTAAAAAAAAAAAATTATTGTGCAAATTTAAGGTCATCTTAAGCTCCTTTTATAGACAAAAATGGAGTGATAGCAATAAGCCGTGTATTTTCGGATTCGTCATTAAAATTGCAAACATTTAAAACCAAAATATAAAAAAATATCAGACAATTTTTCAAAAATCGCCAAAAAATTTATTTCTTTAAATTTTTAAACTGAGTATGCAGATTTATTGTTTTCATAAAACCTAACATAGAACAGCTTTCCGAATTGAAATTAAGGCTGTTTTAGCTT
>JABJVT010000009.1:183962-269145 GCA_014170255.2 Drosophila triauraria
TCTTCTTTTCTTATCTCCTGCCATATGTTAAAATATTGTAAATATATATAAGCCCGACCACCCTGCCGTGTAATCGCGGTACTTATTTGTTTGCGTTTGTTATTAAACTTTGTTGTAATAAGATATATTTATACGTGCTTGCGCGTTGTTGGTTTTGTTAAGTTATTTTTCGTTTTCGTTTGCTTCAATATTTTTGCTTGGCAACAAAAGTTTTATGACGAATAAAATTGTGTAATTCAAAACGGGGTGCGCTGGTACTCCTGGTTCATGGTATGGGTCAAGAATCGTCCGAAAATAAGCCCCAAATAAAATTTCAAAAGCTCCCTATTCAAGTGAATTCGCTGAATGGATTCAACTGCCCTCCACCGGAGTGATCAGTTCCTTCTGCGCCCACTTGACATCTTCCCGGGAAAACACAGTACATGGGACTGCTGCCCACAGGAAGGCTTTGTCCGAACCCCTCCCCGGTCGTCGGAAACAGGTAGACTCACTCACATGCAGACGGATGGAGCTTTATTCCAGACAGGCGAAAGGAATTGCCTCCCTGCTCCTCTCTCTCTGGACTCGAACCTTGCGAGCGACCTGGTTCTGTGCCTAGTACGACTGAATAGCGTCGGCCAGAGATAAATACTGTCGTCCCGCCCGTTAGTCATGGTAACCGTACAGACTCGAACCTTGCGAGAGACCTGGCATAGCCTAGTACAACTGAATAGCGTCGGCTGTACGGTTACGGTCATTCCCCACCCCTTCAGTACTGGATCGACAAACGATGACGAACCGCTACCCCGACCAATGATGGCGGCTATATTATGGCGATGACTGGATACTATTAAGACCGGTCGGTGGTGCGCCGTTATTCGCTTGCGACCCTGCTCTTCCTGGACTCGAACCTTGCGAGCGACCTGGCATAGCCTAGTACGACTGAATAGCGTCGGCCAGGAAGCGCAGCTAAGTTTATTACGTTAAATATTTTAAAATGGTCTGCACTTTTATAGAGAAGCTGTTATGGTATTATTTCTTTTAACGAGTATTGAATTAAATATTTAAATTTTAAAAGGGTCCTCAAAGTCTAGTGCCAATTCTAAATCTACAAGTGTCGGATCGGAAGGCCTTTCCGCTTCTACAACTATCTGTCTGAGAAGTTGATGACTTTAAACGAAGATACAGAAAAGTTATATTTAATGTGTATATTCACCGAGAAATGTTATAAAATTGTTAGCTAATTTAGACATCAAAGGGATCCGCTCTGATATCTCTAAATTCTTGAACCAGTAAAAAAGTTTATATAGATACTAAAGTGTTTCTCGTCAAAACAAATAAGGTTTTGGCAATAAAGGATGCAAGGATATTGCCTGAGTTGGGCGCCATTTCAGTTACGTCGGTGGTGTCGTTGTGCCTTAGTCCTTGGAGGACATAGGGCTGAGGAAGTGGCTGCCCGGATAGCAGACACGATTTGTGCAGCTGAGCTCGCCGGATTTGGGGTGGGTTCTTTGGACGCCACTATCCTCTCCAAACGTAATCAGAACAATTATTTACGTGCCTGAAATCGTTCGTCAGTCTGTCTTTCTGTCCACATTGCCCCGCAAGCAAATTTATGCTTGATCGTGAAAAACAATCGGGCTATGTTTTGGCCGTTTTCCTCCCCATTCGCAAACTTCGTGCGCCGTTGGATCGTCGCGGGCCGTGCAATACGATCCCCTGTTGTTCTTGTCGTTCGTCCAAAAGTTATGTCATTTTCTTGACCCAGTCTTCCATTCGTACCCATTGCCCCCCTTTGAATGGGTTTCTACCAATGCATTTTTGTTGGCTTAAGTTCGCATTACAAGTTTATTATAAAGGTTGGTCAAGAGTTTATTGGACATGAATGTATTGAATGTATTGAAATGTGGTTTTGTATAGTAGGGATGCTCTGAATGAGTGTAAATTTGCAAAATAATTTTTTTAAATGTTAACATTTTTGGAAAAATCTAAGACAAAATAGTCATAACTAAGCTAAAACAGCCTTAATTTCAATTCGGAAAGCTGTTCTATGTTAGGTTTTATGAAAACAATAAATCTGCATACTCAGTTTAAAAATTTAAAGAAATAAATTTTTGGCGATTTTTGAAAAATTGTCTGATATTTTTTATATTTTGGTTTTAAATGCTTGCAATTTTAATGACGAACCGAAAATACACGGCTTTTGCTATCACTATAAGAGGAGCTTAAGAGGAGCTTGAGAAGACCTTAAATTTGCAAAATAATTTTTTTAAATATGAACATTTTTGGAAAAATCTAAGATAAAAATAGTCATTACTAAGCTAAAACAGCCTTAATTTCAATTCGGATAGCTGTTCTATGTTAGGTTTTATGAAAACAATAAATCTGCATACTCAGTTTAAAATTTTAAGAAATAAATTTTTGCCGACTTTGAAAAATTTTATGAACCCCGACCTTCTAACATTTTGAAAAAAAAATGCTTTCTGATATTTTTCAATATTTTGGTTTTAAATGTTTGCAATTTTAATGACGAATTCGAAAATACACGGCTTTTGCTATCACTCCATTTTGTCTATAAAATTAGCTTAAGATGACCTTAAATTTGCACAATAATTTTTTTTTTTAAATATGAACATTTTTGGAACAATCTAAGACAAAATAGTCATAACTAAGCTAAAACAGCCTTAACTTCAATTCGGAAAGCTGTTCTATGTTAGGTTTTATGAAAACAATAAATCTGCATACTCAGTTTAAAAATTTAAACAAATAAATTTCCTGAAAGTTTTAAAAATATTATGAGCCCCGACCTTCTAACATTTTGAAAATTAAAAAAAATGTTTTCTGATATTTTTCAATATTTTGGTTTTAAATGTTTGCAATTTTAATGACGAATTCGAAAATACACGGCTTTTGCTATCACCCTTTTGGGCTATAGGAGGAGCTTCAGAAGACCTTAAATTTTCACAATAATTTATTTTTTTTTTCCATATGAACATTTTTTGGAAAAATCTAAGACAAAAATAGTCATAACTAAGCTAAAACAGCCTTAATTTCAATTCGGAAAGCTGGTTTATGTTAGGTTTTATGAAAACAATAAATCAGTTTAAAAATTTAAACAAATAAATTTTTGCCAATTTTTGAAAAATTGTATGAACCACTGAATTCTAACATTTTGACAAATCAAAAAAAAATTCTGATATTTTTCAATATTTTGGTTTTAAATGTTTGCAATTTTAATGACGAATCCGAAAATACACGGCTTTTTGCTATCACTATAAGAGGAGCTTAAGAGGAGCTTGAGAAGACCTTAAATTTGCAAAATAATTTTTTTTTAAATATGAACATTTTTGGAAAAATCTAAGATAAAATAGTCATTACTAAGCTAAAACAGCCTTAATTTCAATTCGGATAGCCGTTCTATGTTAGGTTTTATGAAAACAATAAATCTGCATACTCAGTTTAAAAATTTTAAGAAATACATTTTTGCCGACTTTTGAAAAATTTTATGAACCCCGACCTTCTAACATTTTGAAAAAAAAAATGCTTTCTGATATTTTTCAATATTTTGGTTGTAAATGTTTGCAATTTTAATGACGAATTCGAAAATACACGGCTTTTGCTATCACTCCCTTTTGGGCTATAAGAGGAGCTTGAGAAGACCTTAAATTTGCAAAATAATTTATTTTTTTAAATATTAACTTTTTGGAAAAATCTAAGACAAAAAATAGTCATAACTAAGCTAAAACAGCCTTAATTTCAATTCGGAAGCTGGTTTATGTTAGGTTTTATGAAAACAATAAATCTGCATACTCAGTTTACAAATTTAAACAAATAAATTTTTGCCAATTTTGAAAAATTTTATGAACCCCAACCTTCTAACATTTTGACAAACCAAAAAAAATTTCTGATATTTTTCAATATTTTGGTTTTAAATGTTTGCAATTTTAATGACGAATCCGAAAATACACGGCTTTTTGCTATCACTATAAGAGGAGCTTAAGAGGAGCTTGAGAAGACCTTAAATTTGCAAAATAATTTTTTTTAAATATGAACATTTTTGGGAAAATCTAAGACAAAAATAGTCATAACTAAGCTAAAACAGCCTTAATTTCAATTCGGAAAGCTGTTCTAAGTAAGGTTTTATGAAAACAATAAATCTGCATACTCAGTTTAAAAATTTAAAGAAATAAATTTTTGCCGATTTTGAAAAATTTTATGAACAGCGACCTTCTAACATTTTGAAAAAAAAAAAATGTTTTCTGATATTTTTCAATATTTTGGTTTTAAATGTTTGCAATTTTAATGACGAATTCGAAAATACACGTCTTTTGCTACACTCCCTTTTGGGCTATAAGAGGAGCTTGAGAAGACCTTAAATTTGCACAATAATTTCTTCTTTTAAATATGAACAGGTTTTGGAAAAATCTAAGACAAAAATAGTCATAACTAAGCTAAAACAGCCTAAATTTCAATTCGGAAAGCTGTTCTATGTTAGGTTTTATGAAAACAATAAATCTGCATACTCAGTTTAAAATTTAAAATAAATAAATTTTTCCATTTTTGAAAATTTTATGAACCCCGACCTTCTAACATTTTGAAAAATCAAAAAAAAATTTCTGATATTTTTCAATATTTTGGTTTTAAATGCTTGCAATTTTAATGACGAATCCGAAAATACACGGCTTTTTGCTATTACTCCCTTTTTGGCTATAAGAGGAGCTTGAGAAGACCTTAAATATGCACAATAATTTCTTTTTTTATTATGAACATTTTTGGAAAAATCTAAGACAAAAATAGTCATAACTAAGCTAAAACAGCCTTAATTTCAATTCGGAAAGTTGTTCTATGTTAGGTTATATGAAAACAATAAATCTGCATACTCAGTTTAAAATTTAAGCAAATAAATTTTTGCCAATTTTGAAAAATTTTATGAAATCCGACCTTTTAACATTTTGACAAATAAAAAAAAATTTTCTGATATTTTTAAATATTTTGGTTTTAAATGTTTGCAATTTTAATGACGAATCCGAAAATACACGGCTTTTTGCTATCACTCCCTTTTTGGCTAGAAGAGGAGCTTGAGAAGACCTTAAATTTGCAAAATAATTTTTTTAAATATGAACATTTTTGGGAAAATCTAAGACAAAATAGTCATAACTAAGCTAAAACCGCCTTAATTTTAATTCGGAAAGCTGTTCTATGATAGGTTTTATGAAAACAATAAATCTGCATACTCAGTGTAAAAATTTAAACAAATACATTTTTTGACCATTTTTAAAATTGTATGTGCCCCGACCTTCTAACATTTTGAAAATCAATAAAAAAATGTTTTCTGATATTTTTCAATATTTTGGTTTTAAATGTTTGCAATTTTAATGACGAATTCGAAAATACACGGCTTTTTTGCTATCACCCCTTTTGGGCTATAAAGGAGCTTGAGAAGACCTTAAACTTTCACAATATTTTTTTTTTTTTTAAATATGAAAATTTTTGGAAAAATCTAAGACAAAAGTAGTCATAACTAAGCTAAACAGTCTTAATTTCAATTCGGAAAGCTGTTCTATGTTAGGTTTTATGAAAACAATAAATCTGCATACTCAGTTTAAAAATTTAAACAAATAAATTTTTGCCAATTTTGAAAAATTTTATGAACACCGACCTTCTAACATTTTGAAAAATCAAAAAAAAAATGCTTTCTGTTATTTTTTAAATATTTTGGTTTTAAATGTTTGCAATTTTAATGACGAATTCGAAAATACACGGCTTTTTGCTATTACTCCCTTTTGGCTATAAGAGGAGCTTGAGAAGACCTTAAATGTGCACAATAATTTCTTTTCTTTTATTATAAACATTTTTTGGAAAAATCTAAGACAAAAATAGTCATAACTAAGCTAAAACAGCCTTAATTTCAATTCGGAAAGTTGTTCTATGTTAAGTTATATGAAAACAATAAATCTGCATTTAAAAATTTAAGCAAATAAATTTTTTGCCAATTTTTGAAAAAATTTTATGAAATCCGACCTTTTAACATTTTGACAAATCAAAAAAAAATTTTCTGATATTTTTCAATATTTTGGTTTTAAATGTTTGCAATTTTAATGACGAATCCGAAAATACACGGCTTTTGCTATCACTCCTTTTGGCTATAAGAGGAGCTTGAGAAGACTTTAAATTTGCAAAATTATTTCTTTTTTAAATATGAACATTTTTGGGAAAATCTTAGACAAAAATAGTCATAACTAAGCCAAAACCGCCTTCATTTCCAATTCGGAAAGCTGTTCTATGTTAGGTTTTATGAAAACAATAAATCTGCATATTCAGTAAAATTTAAACAAATAAATTTTTGACCATTTTTAAAATTGTATGAACCCCGACCTTCTAACATTTTGAAAAATAAAAATAAACAAATTTTCTGGTATTTTTCAATATTTTGGTTAGATGCTTGCAATTTTAATGGCGAATCCGAAAATACACGGCTTTTGCTATCACTATAAGAGGAGCTTAAGAGGAGCTTGAGAAGACCTTAAATGTGCAAAATAATTTCTTTTTTTAAATATGAAAATTTTTGGAAAAATCTAAGACAAAATAGTCATAACTAAGCTAAAACAGCCTTAATTTCAATTCGGAAAGCTGTTCTAAGTAAGGTTTTATGAAAACAATAAATCTGCATACTCAGTTTAAAAATTTAAACAAATAAATTTTTGCCAATTTTGAAAAATTGTATGAACCACTGAATTCTAACATTTTGACAAATCAAAAAAAATTTTCTGATATTTTTCAATATTTTGGTTTTAAATGTTTGCAATTTTAATGACGAATCCGAAAATACACGGCTTTTGCTATCACTATAAGAGGAGCTTAAGAGGAGCTTGAGAAGACCTTAAATTTGCAAAATAATTTTTTTTTAAATATGAACATTTTTGGAAAAATCTAAGATAAAATAGTCATTACTAAGCTAAAACAGCCCTAATTTCAATTCGGATAGCTGTTCTATGTTAGGTTTTATGAAAACAATAAATCTGCATACTCAGTTTAAAAATTTTAAGAAATAAGAAATTTTAAGACCTTCTAACATTTTGAAAAAAAAAAAAATGCTTTCTGATATTTTTCAATATTTTGGTTTTAAATGTTTGCAATTTTAATGACGAATTCGAAAATACACGGCTTTTGCTATCACTCCCTTTGGGCTATAAGAGGAGCTTGAGAAGACCTTAAATTTGCAAAATAATTTATTTTTTTTAAATATTAACTTTTTTGGAAAAATCTAAGACAAAAATAGTCATAACTAAGCTAAAACAGCCTTAATTTCAATTCGGAAGCTGGTTTATGTTAGGTTTTATGAAAACAATAAATCTGCATACTCAGTTTACAAATTTAAACAAATAAATTTTTTGCCCATTTTTGAAAAATTTTATGAACAGCGACCTTCTTACATTTTGAAAAAAAAAATGTTTTCTGATATTTTTCAATATTTTGGTTTTAAATGTTTGCAATTTGAACGAAAATACACGGCTTTTTGCTATCACTCCTTTTGGGCTATAAGAGGAGCTTGAGAAGACCTTAAATTTGCACAATAATTTCTTCTTTTAAATATGAACAGGTTTTGGAAAAATCTAAGACAAAAATAGTCATAACTAAGCTAAAACAGCCTAAATTTCAATTCGGAAAGCTGTTCTATGTTAGGTTTTATGAAAACAATAAATCTGCATACTCAGTTTAAAATTTAAATAAATAAATTTTTTCCAATTTTGAAAAATTTTATGAACCCCGACCTTCTAACATTTTGAAAAATCAAAAAAAAATTTCTGATATTTTTCAATATTTTGGTTTTAAATGCTTGCAATTTTAATGACGAATCCGAAAATACACGGCTTTTGCTATTACTCCCTTTTGGCTATAAGAGGAGCTTGAGAAGACCTTAAATATGCACAATAATTTCTTTTTTTTTTATTATGAACATTTTTGGAAAAATCTAAGACAAAAATAGTCATAACTAAGCTAAAACAGCCTTAATTTCAATTCGGAAAGTTGTTCTATGTTAGGTTATATGAAAACAATAAATCTGCATACTCAGTTTAAAAATTTAAGCAAATAAATTTTTTGCCAATTTTGAAAAATTTTATGAAATCCGACCTTTAACATTTTGACAAATAAAAAAAAAATTTCTGATATTTTTAAATATTTTGGTTTTAAATGTTTGCAATTTTAATGACGAATCCGAAAATACACGGCTTTTGCTATCACTCCTTTTTGGCTAGAAGAGGAGCTTGAGAAGACCTTAAATTTGCAAAATAATTTCTTTTTTAAATATGAACATTTTTGGGAAAATCTAAGACAAAATAGTCATAACTAAGCTAAAACCGCCTTAATTTTAATTCGGAAAGCTGTTCTATGTTAGGTTTTATGAAAACAATAAATCTGCATACTCAGTGTAAAAATTTAAACAAATACATTTTTTTGACCATTTTTTAAAAATTGTATGTGCCCCGACCTTCTAACATTTTGAAAAATCAATAAAAAAAATGTTTTCTGATATTTTTCAATATTTTGGTTTTAAATGTTTGCAATTTTAATGACGAATTCGAAAATACACGGCTTTTTGCTATCACTCCGTTTTGGGCTATAAAGGAGCTTGAGAAGACCTTAAACTTTCACAATATTTTCTTTTTTTTTTAAATATGAACATTTTTTGGAAAAATCTAAGACAAAAGTAGTCATAACTAAGCTAAAACAGTCTTAATTTCAATTCGGAAAGCTGTTCTATGTTAGGTTTTATGAAAACAATAAATCTGCATACTCAGTTTAAAAATTTAAACAAATAAATTTTTGCCAATTTTGAAAAATTTTATGAACACCGACCTTCTAACATTTTGAAAAATCAAAAAAAATGCTTTCTGTTATTTTTAAATATTTTGGTTTTAAATGTTTGCAATTTTAATGACGAATTCGAAAATACACGGCTTTTGCTATTACTCCTTTTGGCTATAAGAGGAGCTTGAGAAGACCTTAAATGTGCACAATAATTTCTTTTTTTTTTATTATAAACATTTTTGGAAAAATCTAAGACAAAATAGTCATAACTAAGCTAAAACAGCCTTAATTTCAATTCGGAAAGTTGTTCTATGTTAGGTTATATGAAAACAATAAATCTGCATTTAAAAATTTAAGCAAATAAATTTTTTGCCAATTTTGAAAAATTTTATGAAATCCGACCTTTTAACATTTTGACAAATCAAAAAAAAATTTTCTGATATTTTTCAATATTTTGGTTTTAAATGTTTGCAATTTTAATGACGAATCCGAAAATACACGGCTTTTTTGCTATCACTCCCTTTTTGGTATAAGAGGAGCTTGAGAAGACTTTAAATTTGCAAAATTATTTCTTTTTTTTTTAAATATGAACATTTTTGGGAAAATCTTAGACAAAAATAGTCATAACTAAGCCAAAACCGCCTTAATTTCAATTCGGAAAGCTGTTCTATGTTAGGTTTTATGAAAACAATAAATCTGCATATTCAGTGTAAAAATTTAAACAAATAAATTTTTTGACCATTTTTAAAAATTGTATGAACCCCGACCTTCTAACATTTTGAAAAATAAAAATAAACAAATTTTCTGGTATTTTTCAATATTTTGGTTTTAAATGCTTGCAATTTTAATGGCGAATCCGAAAATACTCGGCTTTTGTTTCACTCCTTTTTATCTATAAGAGGAGCTTGAGAAGACCTTAAATTTGCAAAATAATTTCTTTTTTTAAATATGAAAATTTTTGGAAAAATCTAAGACAAAAATAGTCATAACTAAGCTAAAACAGCCTTAATTTCAATTCGGAAAGCTGTTCTATGTTAGGTTTTATGAAAACAATAAATCTGCATACTGAGTTTAAAAATTTAAAGAAATAATTTTTTGCCAATTTTGAAAAATTTTATGAGCCCCGACCTTCTAACATTTTGAAAAATCAAAAAAAATTTCTGATATTTTTCAATATTTTGGTTTTAAATGCTTGCAATTTTAATGGCGAATCCGAAAATACTCGGCTTTTGATTCACTCCCTTTTATCTATAAGAGGAGCTTGAGAAGACCTTAAACTTTCACAATATTTTCTTTTTTTAAATATGAAAATTTTTGGAAAAATCTAAGACAAAAATAGTCATAACTAAGCTAAAACAGCCTTAATTTCAATTCGGAAAGCTGTTCTATGTTAGGTTTTATGAAAACAATAAATCTGCATACTCAGTTTAAAAATTTAAACAAATCAATTTTTGCCAATTTTGAAAAATTGTATGAACACCGACCTTCTAACATTTTGAAAATCAAAAAAAAAATTCTGATATTTTTCAATATTTTGGTTTTAAATGTTTGCAATTTTAATGACGAATCCGAAAATACACGGCTTCTTGCTATCACTCCCTTTTGGCTATAAGAGGAGCTTGAGAAGACCTTAAGTTTGCACAATAATTCTCCTTTTTTAATGAAATTTTTGGAAAAATGTAAGACAAAAATAGTCATAATTAAGCTAAAACAGCCTTAATTTCCATTCGGAAAGCTGTTCTATGTTTTATGAAAACAATAAATCTGCATACTCAGTGTAAAAATTTAAACAAATAAATTTTTGCCCATTTTTAAAAATTGTATGAACCCCGACCTTCTAACATTTTGAAAAATAAAAAAACAAATTTTCTGATATTTTTCAATATTTTGGTTTTAAATGCTTGCAATTTTAATGGCGAATCCGAAAATACTCGGCTTTTGTTTCACTCCTTTTTATCTATAAGAGGAGCTTGAGAAGACCTTAAACTTTCACAATATTTTCTTTTTTTTATATATGAAAATTTTTTGAAATATCTAAGACAAAATAGTCATAACTAATAGTCATAAGCTAAAACAGCCTTAATTTCAATTCGGAAAGCTGTTCTATGTTAGGTTTTATGAAAACAATAAATCTGCTTACTCAGTGTAAAAATTTAAACAAATAAATTTTTGCCCATTTTTAAAAATTGTATGAACCCCGACCTTCTAACATTTTGAAAAATAAAAAAAACAAATTTTCTGATATTTTTCAATATTTTGGTTTTAAATGCTTGCAATTTTAATGGCGAATCCGAAAATACTCGGCTTTTTGTTTCACTCCTTTTATCTATAAGAGGAGCTTGAGAAGACCTTTAATTTTCACAACAATTTCTTTTTTTAAATATGAAAATTTTTGGAAAAATCTAAGACAAAATAGTCATAACTAAGCTTAAACAGCCTTAATTTCAATTCGGTAAGCTGTTGTATGTTAGGTTTTATGAAAACAATAAATCTGCATACTCAGTTTAAAATTTAAACAAATAAATTTTTGCCAATTTTTGAAAAATTTATGAACCCCGGCCTTCTAACATTTTGAAAAAAATAAATTTTTAAAATTGTATGAACCCCGACCTTCTAACATTTTGAAAAAATAAAAAAAACAAATTTTCTGATATTTTTCAATATTTTGGTTTTAAATGTTTGCAATTTTAATGACGAATCCGTAAATACTCGGCTTTTTGTTTCACTCCCTTTTATCTATAAGAGGAGCTTGAGAAGACCTTAAACTTTCACAATATTTTTTTTTTAAAATGAAAATTTTTGGAAAAATCTAAGACAAAATAGTCATAACTAAGCTAAAACAGCCTTAATTTCAATTTGAAAAGCTGTTCCATGTTAGGTTTTATGAAAACAATAAATCTGCTTACTCAGTGTAAAATTTAAACAAATAAATTTTTGCCCATTTTTAAAAATTGTGTGAGCCCAGACCTTCTAACATTTTGAAAAATAAAAAAAGCAAATTTTCTGATATTTTTCAATATTTTGGTTTTAAATGCTTTCAATTTTAATGGCGAATCAGGAGGCATCTCCGACCCCATAAAGTATATAAGTTAACACCCAGAATGCTAAATGCTCAACCAAAGTAAGAGTATCGCCACACGCGCAGAAATCTGAACAATAACAAATAGATTACGAATGTGAGTAAGGCATTAGCACAGATTTCCCAACATATAAAGTTATTGGCCGGAATGTTTCCCAATATGTCCCCAATTGAGTTCAGCAGCCACTTGCGCTGAGTTTTCACTTCTTCACTTCCTACTCTACGATCGTGGGAAAGCTTTAATGCTGGGTGACTGAACCCAACACCGAGCGCATTTGGCAACAACAATTATTGCCAAATTACATTGACCAATTAGAATAAGAAATGGCCAACTGCACCGCGGCAGCAGCAATATCAGCGACAGCGACCAATTCGGACCGACCACATCAGCGACAACAGCGATGTTCAATGATAGTAGCAGAGAACGTCAGCAGAGGCAGCAGCAGCGGCAGCAGCAAACCAATGAAGCATAGGTTACATTAATAATCATTAGCATAAGAAAAATCAGTTGTAAAATTGCACTCAATAAAGAAAGATTATATTTTTTTAATAAAAATATTATCTAAACTTTTAACTGGCGCCCGAACAGGGACCTGGTATGAAGTTCGCGAAGGATATAAGTTCCGCGTCTCGTGTAGAGCAGTAAAGAAAATCCAGCCGGTTCGGAAAAATTTTTCTTCCTAATCCGTATGAAAAAAAATCCGACCACCGAAGCCCGGAAGTGCGACAATTAAAGTGCCGTTCCAGAAAACGCTACAAAGTGACACTCCTACAAAAGGGCTTGTACCCGGTGGACATACCAGGCCAAATTTTATCGCTGTGATTCCTCTAGTACCCGTTCGGTGGGAACGTGCAAGGAAAGGTGTAAAGGAGGTGCCCTAGTAGACCCGCATTCTGGAGAAATCGCTGCAACGCGGGACAAAAGAAAAACACCAAGATTACCGGCACGAGAGCACACCGAGATATGATTATTTTGTAAGCAAATACTCCAAACAAAAAGGAGACAATAATCGTCAAGCGACAAACAAATTCCATGAAAAGGAACTATCAAAAATTAAATTAATAAACAAACAAAAATCAAAGAATTTTTAAATTAAATTAAATCGATCGCTAAATTTTCTATAAAAAATTTGTTACCTATCAAATTTAAACAAAAATTATTTAAGGATTAAAAATCTAAATTCAAAATTAAGAAAACACAGAAAAAATCTAAAATCCAAAAATCAAAATCTAAGTTTTAAATCAAACTTTATAATATTTACAGCACAAAATAATTAATTATTTTCACCCCGAATTCTGAGTAACTATCAAAAATTTTTTTCTAAAATATAAATTCATCCCTTTAATTAACTGTTCAAATATCGTGACCACAAAACATAACTAAAGTGCCAGACCAAGATTTAGCAGCTAGAACTAGCAACGCGCGACTCATGACTGAGAGAGATATCGAAGAAATAATAAATGGCGTCTTAGAAACCAAATTTAGTGGCTTAGTGAAGGAAATAATTAAACCCAATAATGATTTTTGCAATATACAGATCAAACAAACAGACGAGAACTAGCACACAACCTTAGTGAATTAGACAAAATACCGGACATTGTACGATCGCTTAGAGAATTTTCAGGAAACAAAAGTGAATTTTCCTCGTGGAAAAAGAGCGTAGCACGAGTTTTAAAAATCTATGAAGGTAGAATCGGTTCGCCAAAATATTACGGCATTCTTTTAGCAGTCCGCAATAAAATTACGGGACAGGCAGACGCAGTGTTAGAATCATACAACACCCCACTTGACTGGCCAGCTATTATGAATTGCCTAACATCGCATTTTGCCGACAAACGAGACCTTAAAACTTTAGAGTACCAGCTTTATGCCCTTGCTCAAGGAAACAATGCTATAGTTGAGTTCTACCAAACAGTCTACCAACAGCTATCCTTAATCTTGAACCAAGTTAGTAATCTGGATGCTTCACAGGAGACCATACAATCTTTGACGACTATGTACAGGAGAAAGCTTTAGATACTTTTGTTAGAGGCCTAAACGGAAATCTAGCTCAACTGTTAGCGATCAAAGAACCGCACGACTTGGGGCATGCACTACACCTATGTAGTTTGCTCGAGAATCAGACCACTAGAAACATCCAAACACCCAAAAGCATTTACTCAGGAAAACCGCCTACACTACCACCAAGAACCCACCAACCGTTCCGAATGGTAGGAGCCAAACAAAATTTTCATCCCCATTTATACTACAATCCTAAACAGATGCAGGTAGTAGCCGCAACCGGAAAATTCCCCTTCACACAAACCTCCCAACCTAATTTTTACAACCAAGCTAATTCAAGCCAAGCAAAACCATTAACACCCTATATTTCTCCGACACCGCCCCGCGACCCCAACCAAAAGCAGTACCTATGGAAGTTGATCAATCAATTCGTTCGCGTCATATCAACTATATGAATAAGCCGGCGAACAATGATTATTTTGGGAAACGACCTCTTAGCACTTCTAATGTTCAGAACACTAGCAAGATGCCAAGACAATTTCATATTCAAACCGAGTCAGAAACTACTACACAACAGGAAACACAAGAAGATACAACTAGTCCAGGGCAGGAATATTACGAAATGGCAGAACAGAATAATATCGGCGAACTTCAAGAAGAATTTACTTGGCAAATTGATACCGAACAACAGAATACATTGACATGTCCGAGCTCCATTTTTAGAATAAATCGTTCCTCATTACCTTACTTTAAAGTAACGACGGGGAACGGAAAAATCCTAAAATTTCTAATAGACACAGGCTCAAACCAGAATTACATTCAAACACAACTGGTACCACACCCAAAACCAAATGAGAAAAGCTTTTCAGTCAGCTCTGTGGGAGGCAACAATGAAATTACACAACACACGATTCTTAAACTTCCCAATATCTCAGATAAACCAATGAAATTTTTTACTAGATACACTAAAAACATTCCACGGCATATTAGGAAACGATACAATGAAATTATTAGGCGCAATTATAGACGTCAAAATGATACACTAATTCTTGAAAATAAAAGGAAAATTAAAATTCACCAATTAGCCGCACAAGCCGTTAACACAATAGGACCACAAGTCAGTCATATGACCGAGTCACAAAAATAATTATAGAAAACCTTGTTCAAAGCCACAAAACTTATTCGCCGACCCAGACACAAAATTAGCATACACTACTAAAGTGGTAGGAATCGAAAAATAAGAACTTCATCAGACTCCCCAGTTTATGGAAAACACTACCCATACCCAGCTTCACTAAGACAGGAAGTAGAAAAGCAGATAAACGAAATGCTCGAAGATGGCATTATTAGACCTTCACGTTCTCCGTATAATGCACCCGTTTGCGTAGTTCCAAAAAGTCAGGTCAGTCCGAAGAAAAAAGTATAGATTGGTAATAGACTACAGGAAACTCAACGATGTCACTATCTCAGATCGGCACCCTATTCCACAAATTGGCGAAATTATTGCACAGCTCGGGGATAACAAATATTTTTCAGTGTTAGATCTTAAAAGTGGATTTCATCAAATCCCACTAAAAGAAACAGATATCGAAAAACAGCCTTTGCCGTAAACGGTGGAAAATATGAATTCACCAGGCTTCCATTTGGTCTCAAAACTCACCATCTATATTCCAAAGAGCCTTGGACGACATCCTGAGGGAATACATAGGGAAAATTTGCTATGTGTACGTTGACGACATAATCGTTTTTAGCAAAAACGAAATAGAGCACGGTCAGAACCTCGAAAAAGTATTTTCAACACTACAAGACGCAAAACATGAGCGTACAAATAGAGAAATGTCATTTTTCAAAACGAAGTAGATTTTTTATGGTATACAATCTCACAAGACGGAGTTAAGACAAATATTGACAAAATAAGAGCAGTTTCAAAATTCCCGGTCCCAAAAACGTTAAAGGACCTACGATCTTTCTTAGGCATGACAGGGTATTATAGAAGATTTATTAGAGATTATGCAAAATAGCCGAACCACTAACCATTCTCCTCCGAGGAGAAGAAGGCCGCATATCAAAAATAAATCAAGCAGGACAGCTATTAACTTGGACAAAGAAGCAACAAAGGCTTTCGAAAAACTAAAAATACACTCATCTCCCGAGACGTCACCCTAGCATACCCAGATTTTGGAAAAGAATTTCAGCTTACAACCGACGCGTCAAGTTACGCATTAGGCGCAGTCTTAGAACAAAACCATAGACCAATAACATTTATCTCACGTACACTCTCAAAACCGAAGAAAATTATGCAACAAACGAAAGAGAAATGTTAGCCATTGTGTGGGCACTTCAAAACCTGAGACATTATCTTTACGGATATTTCCGTTTTTCAAATAGTGTCAATAATCATAACGCGAAACTAAAACGATGGAGAGACCTTATTGGCGAATATAATCACGAAATTAAATACAAGCCAGGAGTAGCTAATGTAGTAGCTGACGCCCTTTCTAGACCCCCAGCCGAAATAAATTCACTCAGCTCCACAGCAACCATTCATAGCGACGAAAGCTCATCACACAATCTTATATTTTCTGTAGAAGCTCCCATTAATGTTTTCAAAAATCAATTATTTCTGCTTATCGACGAAACGGATTCAGATATTTTCGAAATTCCATTCCCAACTTACCACAGACACATAGTAAAAGAAGAGAGTACACAGAAGAACAAATAATAGCAATCCTAACACGCAGATTAGACCCCAGATTAATAAACGGAATTTTACTTCCGAAGAAGTAATGGGAAAAATACATAAAATTTACCCCACATATTTCCGTTCATGAAGTAAGGTTCACGCAAAATCAAGTAGATGACGTCACGTCCGAATTACAACAAAACGAAATAATAACCCTAGAACACAAGAGAGCCAAAATAGATGCGAAAGAAAATAAAATACAAATACTTAAGAATTATTTTTCCCACAAGCTCAAAAGAAAATTCAAGCAATAGTTCAGTCCTGCCAGACCTGTAAAGAATCTAAATACGATAGGCATCCGCCAAAAGGCGAAATTCAACCAACACCTATCCCCAAATATCCAGGAGAAATAGTCCATGTAGATATTTATATCACAGAAAAACAGCATATTAACAGGTATCGACAAATTTTCCAAATACGCTCAAGTAAAAATTTTACAGTCAAGGGCAGCTGAAGATATTAAAACCCTTAAGAGAAATGCTTATCGCTCTCGGTATGCCGAAATGGATAATAATGGATAACGAACGTTCTTTAAGTTCTGCAGCTATAAAATTCATGCTGGAAGATCAACTTAAAATCTCAGTGCACACCACTGCCCCATACGCATCAACAAGTAATGGACAAGTAGAAAGGTTCCACTCGACACTATCCGAAATTTTAAGGTGCTTAAAAAGACAACGGGAGCATGGTATTTGAAGATTTACTTTTCCAAGCGGTCCAGGAATACAACAAATCAATACATTCAGTAACAAGAGAAAAGCCTATAGACATTTTTTAGAAACACAATCCCTAATACACCAGAAGATATAGAAAATCAACGAGAGGAAATTAGGCAGAAAATTCAAAAGAAACAACTCTATGACCTAGAATACCACAATAAAAATAAGAACCTACCAAAACATTTCAGGCCAGGCGAAATAGTACACGTTAAAATCGATAAAATATTAGGGTCAAAACTAACACCTAGGTATAAAAAGAAAAAGTTGCTGAAAATAAAAACACCACCATTAAAACTCAAAGCGGAAAAATAATCCACAAAAAATAATATTACAACATAATTTTTCAAACTATTTTTACCAACCTGCCTGGGTATTACCACGGTCCTTGACTATTCAAACTCCCAACTCATTTCACTCGAAACCTGACTAGCAGCCAAACAAGACGGAACGTTTAAAATCATCCACATTTTCAACTTGACCAGCTACGAAGAGACATTTGCAACTTTAGAGGAATCATTTAAATCACTTATTTCATCTCATCCGCTTCAACCATACCTTTCGTACGAACTAAAACAAATAATATCCGACTTACGCAGACTACAAACACAAAAAGATCAAAAGAGCAATAGAAGCAATAGGGACAGCATGGAAGTGGCTGGCAGGATCACCAGATCATCATGATTATGAGGTCATAGAAAATAAAATAAACGAACAGCTTGAAAATAATAACAGACAAGTAGTTATAAACCGGCTAATTAACGAAAAAATAAATCAACTCAGTAATGTCACAAATGCAATGATAAAATTTACTCAAAACTCGGAAGGAATAATGGATCAAAAGCCAATATTTTAAAATATAAAATACAATTAATTAAAGGAGAAATTACAAACATTCTGTACGCAATAACTTGGGCAAAATCTAACACAGTAAATTCATTTATTTTCTCAGCAAAAGAAACCAACATTGTAGAAAACATTTTTAAAGAAGAAAGCAGTTTATTTTTGTCATAGAAGAACTTTTAGAATTTGCTAAAGTCAAACTTGCCACCAATGGCCACGACCTCATTTACATTATTAGCTTACCAACAATTAATAAAGACCCTTGCAGAACATTAAAAGTAAAAGCACTAAAAAGCCCATATAATAACCGATTTAAAATATGAAAATCTACTAGAATGTAAGAAACAACTATTTGCAATAACAGAACCTTGCGAGGCACATAACGATAAAACTATTTGTAATTCCGAAAAATTGCTAGACTTAAGTAACGATACTTACGTAAACGCTCTGCTCAACCTTAAGGAACCAGTATGCAAAATGGTCAACAATCAGCACATTCCCGATTTCGAGGAAATATTGCCAGGAACTCTACTGTTGAACGACTTCAGCGGACTTGTCTCGTTGGACGAAAACTCCTAAAACTACAGGGCTCATTTATAATCCAATGCAGGAACTCTACAGTAACAATTGGAGAAAACATCTACAAGTCTAAAGAAACCAGCCCGGTTGAACCGGAACCCCATAAACAACACAAGAGTACTAGAGAAACTCAGAAGTGAAGGAATTATAGATTCTTCCCTGAATTATGGATCCGCCGGAATGTTTCCCAATATGTCCCCAATTGAGTTCAGCAGCCACATGCGCTGAGTTTTCACTTCCTACTCTACGATCGTGGGAAAGCTTTAATGCTGGGTGACTGAACCTAACACCGAGCGCATTTGGCAACAACAATTATTGCCAAATTACATTGACCAATTAGAATAAGAAATGGCCAACTGCACCGCGGCAGCAGCAATATCAGCGACAGCGACCAATTAGGACCGACCACATCAGCGACAACAGCGATGTTCAATGATAGTAGCAGAGAACGTCAGCAGAGGCAGCAGCAGCGGCAGAAGCGGCAGCAGCAGCGGCAGAAGCGGCAGCAGCAAACCAATGAAGCATAGGTTACATTATTAATCATTAGCATAAGAAAAATCAGTTGTAAAATTGCACTCAATAAAGAAAGTTTATATTTTTTAATAAAAATATTATCTAAACTTTTAACTTATATATTCTTGATCAGCATCACCAGCCGAGTCTGTGTGTCCGTCTGTCTGTCCGTCTGTCTGTCGGTTTCTACGCGAACTAGTCTCTCAGTTTTGAGCTATCGGACTGAAACTTTCAGCATAGTCTTATTTTTTAGCACGCAGTATATATGTCGGAACGGCCGAAATCGGACCACTATATCCTATAGCTGCCATAGAAATGATAGCGAAAATTTTGTGGTTGCCGTCGAGACGCACGACAGATTGCCATCGTTGCATGTGCTGAAAATCAAATTGCTGGAAGAAGGAGAGAGACGAAAGAGCGACGAAACGGTTAGTGAGAAAGAGACGAGGATGCCGCGTCGCGGAGTGAAAAGCAAGGGCGAAAAGCGAATGGAAAAACAAAGAGCAAAACAAGAGAGCATGTTGGACATGCGGCCGTGAAGGGCATGTTGCTCGAAACTGTCGCGAAAAGAAAGAGACCGAAAAGAAGGAGAAAGTCGCAATTTTTCTCTTGTGAAGTTAGTGAATCCGGAGAGCGCCGAGAGCGTTTGGTGTTTGGACAGTGGCGCGACTTCGCATTTGTGTTGCGATCGTGCAAGTTTCGTCAAGTTAAATGGACATAGAGAGAAAATCATTTTGGCTGGTAATAATAGCATCATGGCGGAAGGTTCCGGAACTGTGCGCATACACTGGAAGAAAAGTACAATCGACCTTGTAGATGTACTTTATGTAAAAGACTTACAGTGTAATTTTTATCTGTTCCGAAAGCAGTTAAAAAGGATTTCGCGTGGAGTTTGCCGAAAACAGTGCCGTAATAAAAATAAAATTGAAATGTTGTTTTGAGTGCACACAGAAGAAACGATTTGTTCTTATTTGTAAACAAGGAGAGCTCATGTTTTGCTGCAGAGAGAAATGGGTCAGAAATTGTAAAATGGCACCACAGGTTTGGACATTTAAATTTCGGAAGCCTGAACAAAATGATTAAAACAACATTGTGCGTGGATTAAAACTAATCAGTGTGACATGCGAGAACATGTGTGCGAAACGTGTGCTAAGTGTAAAATAACTGTAAAGCCGTTTCCAAAGCTTGCTGAAAATCGCGCGACCAATATTTTGCAACGTGTACACACAGACATTTGTGGCCCTATGAGTAAAAAGTCAGACGGAGGGTCTAGATATTTCGTGACATTTATAGACGATAAATCGCGATATATGCATGTTTATTTCCTGAAAACGCGGGATGAAGTTTTCGACAAATTTAAGGAGTTCAAGGCCTTGGTGGAGAAACAAACCGGAGAAAAGCTGAAATCTCTTCGCAGCGACAACGGACGGGAATATTTGAGCGGAGATTTTACGCAGTTCTTGGTGAGCAATGGCATAAAAGAGAGCTCACTGTACCGTATACACCACAACAAAACGGTGTGGCTGAACGAGCTAATAGAACGCTTGTTGAAATGGCTCGGAGCATGTTGCAGTATGCTAAACTGGACGAAGCATTTTGGGCGGAAGCCGTAGCTACTGCAGCATACTTGCGGAATCGATCGGAGTCATCATCGTTGGAGAACATGACGCCGTTTGAAGCTTGGTTCGGACGGATGCCAAGTGTAGCTCATCTCAAAGTTTTCGGAGTGAAGGCGATTGGCTTGGACAAGAAGCATCATCGCAAATTCCAATCAAAAGGAATTGAGTATGTGTTCGTTGGGTACTCGGATACGGCTGCAGCGTACCGTTTGTATAACCCAAGTACTGGGTAACTAACAGAGTCACGATATGTGATATTCTTGGAGTTCATGAAGAGTATGAGCCTGATACATACGTTAGCGAGGAAAGCATACGAGACGATGAGATGCTGTCAGAAGCAGAGGTGCTGCCGGAAGCAGAGGAGCTGCCGGAAGAAAAGCGAGGTCCAGGGAGACCCAAAATCGTACGAACTGGTCGTCGGGAGACCAAGAAAGGAGTATCAAACTCTCAATGCGGTAATGGCTGATGGAATTGAGGTGCCAACAAGTGTAAGGGATGCACTTGGATCCAAACATGCAGAGGATTGGAAAATTCCATGCAACAGGAGATTGCTAGCTTGGAGGCAAGAAATACTTGGACGCTTGTCGAGCTACCTGAAGGCGAGAAGGCGATTGGTTCCAAGTGGGTCTACGCGGTGAAGCGGGACAAGTATGGGAACGTAGAGCGTCTTAAGTCACGGCTTGTTGCAAAGGCTGTGGACAAAAATATGGCATCAACTATTTGGAGACGTTCTCGCCCGTAGATACTCATCAATAAGGCTGGTTATTGCTGTAGCGGTCGAACGTGGTATGTATATGCACCAACTTGATGTTTCGTCTGCTTATTTCAACAGTGAACTCCATGACGTGGTGTATATGAGGCAGCCTGAGGGATTCCATGATGAAAAGTATCCTGGAAGAGTCCTCAAGCTTCACAAATCGCTCTATGGCCTGAAACAAAGCGGTCGAGAGTGGAACAGCAGCCTAAACGACGTCATACTGAAGTTAGGGTTCTCAGCGTGCCCGAGCGAGCCCTGTATCTACAAACGAGGTCAAGGTGATCGGATGAGTTTCATCGTAGTCTACGTAGATGATCTTATAGTGGCGAGCGACATGAAGGCAGACTTGGAGGAGATCAAGTACCTTATATCGAAGAGGTTCGATGTTGTCGATGGCGGCATCCTAAAGCATTTCCTAGGGATGGAAATTGATCGCGATGGCGAAGCTGGCAGCGTTCGAGTTGGCCATAAGAGGCCTTGTTGGAGGACTATGGGATGCAGAACTGCAAGGCATCCAATCTTCCCTCGAAGCTGGCTACCAGGTGCGATGCAGCAAGAAGGAGTGCTTGCGAGCAAATCAGGTCGAGTATCAGTCCCTGATAGGATCCTCATGTATTTGGCCATAACTACAAGGCCAGATATTCTTCATTCTGTAGCGAAGCTTGCGCAACAGAACTCGGATCCACATGGGGGTGTGTGCCAAGCGAATCCTAAGGTACCAGCAGGGTACGAAGACATTCCAGTTAACCTATCAGCGAACTGGACAGCCCGTCTATTGCTATGTAGATGCCGACTGGGCTGGAGACAACAGCGATCGGAAGTCCTTTACGGGCTGGACGTTTATGGCAGCAGGAGCAGCAATCAGCTGGGAGTCAAAGAAGCAACCCGTGGTAGCACTCAGTACAACCGAAGCAGAGTACGTCGCGCTTTCTTCAGCTGCTAAGGAGGCTGCATATATCCGTAAGCTATGGGGCGAGATGAATCTTGGCGAGGCTCCATCGATTCTGATACACAGCGATAATCAAAGCGCGCAATGTTTGGTAAAAATCCTGTTTATCACGCGCGCAGCAAACATATAGATATTAAGTATCATCATGTTAGATATATGTTTAAGGAAAAATGCATAGATATAAAGTATGTATCAACAGAAAACATGATGGCAGATGTATTAACGAAGAATTGGAGTAAGGTTAAGCATGTGAAATGTATTAATATGATGGGTTTGCTGTAAAACATAACTGAATTATCCTGTGAACCTGACATACAGTGTTGAGAAGGAGTGTTGGAAATAAAGAATAATGTGGCAACGCTGTCTCTCAGCTGATGATAGTTGTCTGCGAGCAACTTGTTATCATGTCTATCGATAGTGCCTAAGTGCTCTCTGATTTTTGTACTCCGCCGCGTGTGGTCGCGTTTCGACTTTGTATAATTCTATTCCTATAATTACTCTCAATAAACACATATTTATAACATTTTTAATGAATTTTTTTTAAATCTAAGACAAAATAGTCATAACTAAGCTAAAACAGCCTTAATTTTAATTCGGAAAGCTGTTCTATGTTAGGTTTTATGAAAAATAAATCTGCATACACAGTTTAAAATCAAATAAATTTTTGCCAATTTTTAAAAATTGTATGAACCCCGGCCTTCTAACATTTTGAAAATCAAAAAAAAATTTCTGATATTTTTCAATATTTTGGTTTTAAATGTTTGCAATTTTAATGACGAATCCGAAAATACACGGCTTTTGCTTCACTCCTTTTGGCTATAAGAGGAGCTTGAGAAGACCTTAAATTTTCACAATAATTTCTTTTTTTTAAATATGAAAACTTTTGGAAAATCTAAGACAAAAATAGTCATAACTAAGCTTAAACAGCCTTAATTTAAATTCGGTTAGGTTTTATAAAAATAAAAATCTGCATACTCAGTTAAAAAATTTAAATAAATACACTTTTGCCAATGTTTGCAAAATTTTATGAGCCCCAACCTTCTAACATTTTGAAAAATCAAAAAAAATTTTTCTGATATTTTTAATATTTTGTTTTATATGTTTGCAATTTTAATGACGAATCCGAAAATACACGGCTTTTTGCTTCACCCCTTTTTGGCTATAAGAGGAGCTTGAGAAGACCTTAAATTTTCACAATAATTTCTTTTTTAAATTGAAAAATTTTGGAAAAATCTAAGACAAAAATAGTCATAACTAAGCTAAAGCAGCCTTAACTTCAATTCGGAAAGCTGTTCTATGTTAGGTTTTATGAAAAAATAAATCTACATACACAGTTTAAAATCAAATAAATTTTTGCCAATTTTGAAAAATTTTATGAACCCCGACCTCTCACATTTTGAAAATCAAAAAAAAATTTCTGATATTTTTCAATATTTTGGTTTTAAATGTTTGCAATTTTAATGACGAATCTGAAAATACACGGCTTTTTGCTTCACTCCCTTTTGGCTATAAGAGGAGCTTGAGAAGACCTTAAATTTTCACAATAATTTCTTTTTTAAATATGAAAATTTTTGGAAAATCTAAGACAAAAATAGTCATAACTAAGCTTAAACAGCCTTAATTTAAATTCGGTTAGGTTTTATGAAAATAATAAATCTGCATACTCAGTTAAAAATTTAAATAAATACATTTTTGCCACTGTTTGCAAAATTTTATGAACCCTAACCTTCTAAGATTTTGAAAAATCAAAAAAAAAAATTTCTGATATTTTTCAATATTTTGGTTTTAAATGTTTGCAATTTTAATGACGAATCCGAAAATACACGGCTTTTTGCTTCACTCCTTTTTGGCTATAAGAGGAGCTTGAGAAGACCTTAAATTTTCACAATAATTTCTTTTTAAATTGAAAATTTTTTGGAAAAATCTAAGACAAAAATAGTCATAACTAAGCTAAAACAGCCTCAATTTAAATTCGGAAAGCTGTTCTATGTTAGGTTTTATGAAAACAATAAATCGCATACTCAGTTTAAAAATTTAAGCAAATACATTTTTGCCAATGTTTGAAAATTTTATGAACCCCAACCTTCTAACTTTTTAAAAGTCAATATTAAAAAAATCTAAGACAAAAATAGGCATAACTAAGCTAAAACAGCCTTAATTTCAATTCGGAAAGCTGTTCTATGTTAGGTTTTATGAAAACAATAAATCTGCATACTCAGTGTAAAAATTTAAACAAATAAATTTTTTTGCCCATTTTTAAAAATTGTATGAACCCCTACCTTCTAACATTTTGAAAAATAAAATATAAAAATTTTCTGATATTTTTCAGTATTTTGGTTTTAAATGCTTGCAATTTTAATGGCGAATCCGAAAATACTCGGCTTTTGTTTCACTCCTTTTATCTATAAGAGGAGCTTGAGAAGACCTTAAACTTTCACAATATTTTTTTTAAATATGAAAATTTTTGGAAAATCTAATACAAAATAGTCATAACTAAGCTAAAACAGCCTTAACTTCAATTCGGAAAGCTGTTCTATGTTAGGTTTTATGAAAACAACAAATCTGCATACTCAGTGTAAAATTTAAACAAATAAATTTTTGCCCATTTTTAAAATTGTATGAGCCCTGACCTTCTAACATTTTGAAAAATAAAAAAAAATTTCTGATATTTTTCAATATTTTGGTTTTAAATGTTTGCAATTTTAATGACGAATCCGAAAATACACGGCTTTTTGCTTCACTCCCTTTTGGCTATAAGAGGAGCTTGAGAAGACCTTAAATTTTCACAATAATTTCTTTTTTTAAATATGAAAACTTTTGGAAAAATCTAAGACAAAATAGTCATAACTAAGCTTAAACAGCCTTAATTTAAATTCGGTTAGGTTTTATAAAATAAAAATCTGCATACTCAGTTAAAAATTTAAATAAATACACTTTTTGCCAATGTTTGCAAAATTTTATGAGCCCCAACCTTCTAACATTTTGAAAAATCAAAAAATTTTTCTGATATTTTTAATATTTTGGTTTTATATGTTTGCAATTTTAATGACGAATCCGAAAATACACGGCTTTTGCTTCACTCCCTTTTGGCTATAAGAGGAGCTTGAGAAGACCTTAAATTTTCACAATAATTTCTTTTTAAATTGAAAATTTTTGGAAAAATCTAAGACAAAAATAGTCATAACTAAGCTAAAGCAGCCTTAACTTCAATTCGGAAAGCTGTTCTATGTTAGGTTTTATGAAAAAATAAATCTACATACACAGTTTAAAATCAAATAAATTTTTGCCAATTTTTGAAAAATTTTATGAACCCGACCTTCTCACATTTTGAAAAATCAAAAAAAAAAATTTCTGATATTTTTCAATATTTTGGTTTTAAATGTTTGCAATTTTAATGACGAATCTGAAAATACACGGCTTTTTGCTTCACTCCCTTTTGGCTATAAGAGGAGCTTGAGAAGACCTTAAATTTTCACAATAATTTCTTTTTTTAAATATGAAAATTTTGGAAAAATCTAAGACAAAATAGTCATAACTAAGCTTAAACAGCCTTAATTTAAATTCGGTTAGGTTTTATGAAAATAATAAATCTGCATACTCAGTTAAAAATTTAAATAAATACATTTTTGCCACTGTTTGCAAAATTTTATGAACCCTAACCTTCTAAGATTTTGAAAATCAAAAAAAAAATTTCTGATATTTTTCAATATTTTGGTTTTAAATGTTTGCAATTTTAATGACGAATACGAAAATACACGGCTTTTTGCTTCACTCCTTTTTGGCTATAAGAGGAGCTTGAGAAGACCTTAAATTTTCACAATAATTTCTTTTTAAATTGAAAATTTTTGGAAAAATCTAAGACAAAATAGTCATAACTAAGCTACAACAGCCTCAATTTAAATTCGGAAAGCTGTTCTATGTTAGGTTTTATGAAAACAATAAATCGCATACTCAGTTTAAAATTTAAGCAAATACATTTTTGCCAATGTTTGAAAAATTTTATGAACCCCAACCTTCTAACTTTTAAAAGTCAATATTAAAAAAATCTAAGACAAAATAGGCATAACTAAGCTAAAACAGCCTTAATTTCAATTCGGAAAGCTGTTCTATGTTAGGTTTTATGAAAACAATAAATCTGCATACTCAGTGTAAAAATTTAAACAAATAAATTTTTTGCCCATTTTTAAAATTGTATGAACCCTACCTTCTAACATTTTGAAAAATAAAAATATAAAAATTTTCTGATATTTTTCAGTATTTTGGTTTTAAATGCTTGCAATTTTAATGGCGAATCCGAAAATACTCGGCTTTTTGTTTCACTCCCTTTTTATCTATAAGAGGAGCTTGAGAAGACCTTAAACTTTCACAATATTTTCTTTTTTTTTTAAATATGAAAATTTTTTGGAAAAATCTAAGACAAAAATAGTCATAACTAAGCTAAAACAGCCTTAACTTCAATTCGGAAAGCTGTTCTATGTTAGGTTTTATGAAAACAATAAATCTGCATACTCAGTGTAAAATTTAAACAAATAAATTTTTGCCCATTTTTAAAATTGTATGAGCCCTGACCTTCTAACATTTTGAAAAATAAAAAACAAATTTTCTGATATTTTTCAATATTTGGTTTTAAATGCTTGCAATTTTAATGGCGAATCCGAAAATACTCGGCTTTTGTTTCACTCCCTTTTATCTATAAGAGGAGCTTGAGAAGACCTTAAACTTTCACAATATTTTCTTTCTTTTAAATATGAAAATTTTTGGAAAAATCTAAGACAAAATAGTCATAACTAAGCTAAAACAGCCTTAATTTCAATTCGGAAAGCTGTTCTATGTTAGGTTTTATGAAAACAATAAATCTGCATACTCAGTGTAAAAATTTAAACAAATAAATTTTTGGCCATTTTTAAAAATTGTATGAACCCTGACCTTTTAACATTTTGAAAATTAAAAACAAATTTTCTGATATTTTTCAATATTTTGGTTTTAAATGCTTGCAATTTTAATGACGAATCCAAAATACTCGGCTTTTTGCTATCACTCCTTTTGGCTGAAAGAGGAGCTTGAGAAGACCTTAAATTTGCACAATAATTTCTTTTTTAATATGAAAATTTTTGGAAAATCTAAGACAAAAATAGTCATAACTAAGCTAAAACAGCCTTAATTTCAATTCGGAAAGCTGTTCTATGTTATGTTTTATGAAAACATTAATTCTGCATACTCAGTTCAGTACACACAGGGACAGCAAACGCTCGGCCTATCGATCCTTTTGGTTAAAGAGTTTTTAACAAGAGGTGTCAGAAAAGTTACCATAGGGATAACTGGCTTGTGGCGGCCAAACGTTCATAGCGACGTCGCTTTTGATCCTTCGATGTCGGCTCTTCCTATCATTGTGAAGCAAAATTCACCAAGCGTTGGATTGTTCACTCATGCAAGGGAACGTGAGCTGGGTTTAGACCGTCGTGAGACAGGTTAGTTTTACCCTACTAATGACAAAACGTTGTTGCGACAGCATTCCTGCGTAGTACGAGAGGAACCGCAGGTACGGACCAATGGCACAATACTTGTTCGAGCGAACAGTGGTATGACGCTACGTCCGTTGGATTATGCCTGAACGCCTCTAAGGTCGTATCCGTGCTGGACTGCAATGATAAATAAGGGCAATTTGCATTGTATGGCTTCTAAACCATTTAAAGTTTGTAATTCATTTTATAAACGACAATGGATGTGATGCCAATGTAATTTGTAACATAGTAAATTGGGAGGATCTTCGATCACCTGATGCCGCGCTAGTTACATATAAAAGCATTATTTAATACAATGACAAAGCCTAGAATCAATTGTAAACGACTTTGTAACAGGCAAGGTGTTGTAAGTGGTTGAGCAGCTGCCATACTGCGATCCACTGAAGCTTATCCTTTGCTTGATGATTCGATACATAATAATATAATATAAATATATTTGGTGGTGTATATCTTGAATAAAATAATATTATTTTATTTTTGTATACTCACCAATATGTCTTATAATTGTGTATATATTGATGGTGCTACATATATATACAAAAACACCTATAAGTGAACTATACTTGAAAGGTAGCCAAATGCCTCGTCATCTTATTAGTGACGCGCATATTTGATTATATGAGTTAAAAGTTTAGATAATATTTTTGTTAAAAAAATATAAACTTTCTTTATTGAGTGCAATTTTACAACTGATTTTTCTTATGCTAATGATTAATAATGTAACCTATGCTTCATTGGCTTGCTGCTGCCGCTTCTGCCGCTGCTGCTGCCTCTGCTGACGTTCTCTGCTACTATCGTTGAACATCGCTGTTGTCGCTGATGTGGTCGGCCCTAATTGGTCGCTGTCGCTGATATTGCTGCTGCCACGGTGCAGTTGGCCATTTCTTATTCTAATTGGTCAATGTAATTTGGCAATAATTGTTGTTGCCAAATGCGCTCGGTGTTGGGTTCAGTCACCCAGCATTAAAGCTTTCCCACGATCGTAGAGTAGGAAGTGAAGAAGTGAAAACTCAGCGCAAGTGGCTGCTGAACTCAATTGGGGACATATTGGGAAACATTCCGGCCAATAACTTTATATGTTGGGAAATCTGTGCTAATGCCTTACTCACATTCGTAATCTATTTATTGTTGTTCAGATTTCTGCGCGTGTGGCGATGCTCTTACTTTGGTTGAGCATTTAGCATTCTGGGTGTTAACTCCTCCCCCCCTTAAACGCGGCTGTCCTCGGTCGCAACGTAAAGAGTACAGATCCGGAAGGGGATGGCTCTTCAATTGTTTTCGCTGGAGCTGATAGGCCTTCCGTTGGTTTGCGCCTTCGCAGAAATCGTGTGGTCAGTCCTACGATAACAACGAATAGGATGATGGCGGATCCATAATTCAGGGAAGAATCTATAATTCCTTCGCTTCTGAGTTTCTCTAGTACTCTTGTGTTGTTTATGTTTAGTTCCTTGACCATTTGTAGTGACAGTACTTCATCTATTTTCGACTTTTCCACTGCTAATTGAAAAGTGGGGTTCCGGTTCAACCGGGCTGGTTTCTTTAGACTTGTAGATGTTTTCTCCAATTGTTACTGTAGAGTTCCTGCATTGGATTATAAATGAGCCCTGTAGTTTTAGGAGTTTTTCGTCCAACGAGACAAGTCCGCTGAAGTCGTTCAACAGTAGAGTTCCTGGCAATATTTCCTCGAAATCGGGAATGTGCTGATTGTTGACCATTTTGCATACTGGTTCCTTAAGGTTGAGCAGAGCGTTTACGTAAGTATCGTTACTTAAGTCTAGCAATTTTTCGGAATTACAAATAGTTTTATCGTTATGTGCCTCGCAAGGTTCTGTTATTGCAAATAGTTGTTTCTTACATTCTAGTAGATTTTCATATTTTAAATCGGTTATTATATGGGCTTTTTAGTGCTTTTACTTTTAATGTTCTGCAAGGGTCTTTATTAATTGTTGGTAAGCTAATAATGTAAATGAGGTCGTGGCCATTGGTGGCAAGTTTGACTTTAGCAAATTCTAAAAGTTCTTCTATGACAAAAATAAACTGCTTTCTTCTTTAAAAATGTTTTCTACAATGTTGGTTTCTTTTGCTGAGAAAATAAATGAATTTACTGTGTTAGATTTTGCCCAAGTTATTGCGTACAGAATGTTTGTAATTTCTCCTTTAATTAATTGTATTTTATATTTTAAAATATTGGCTTTTGATCCATTATTCCTTCCGAGTTTTGAGTAAATTTTATCATTGCATTTGTGACATTACTGAGTTGATTTATTTTTTCGTTAATTAGCCGGTTTATAACTACTTGTCTGTTATTATTTTCAAGCTGTTCGTTTATTTTATTTTCTATGACCTCATAATCATGATGATCTGGTGATCCTGCCAGCCACTTCCATGCTGTCCCTATTGCTTCTATTGCTCTTTTTGATCTTTTTGTGTTTGTAGTCTGCGTAAGTCGGATATTATTTGTTTTAGTTCGTACGAAAGGTATGGTTGAAGCGGATGAGATGAAATAAGTGATTTAAATGATTCCTCTAAAGTTGCAAATGTCTCTTCGTAGCTGGTCAAGTTGAAAATGTGGATGATTTTAAACGTTCCGTCTTGTTTGTCTGCTAGTCAGGTTTCGAGTGAAATGAGTTGGGAGTTTGAATAGTCAAGGACCGTGGTAATACCCAGGCAGGTTGGTAAAAATAGTCTGAAAAATTATGTTTTAATATTATTTTGTGGATTATTTTTCCGCTTTGAGTTTTAATGGTGGTGTTTTTATTTTCAGCAACTTTTTCTATTTTATACCTAGGTGTTAGTTTTGACCCTAATATTTTATCGATTTTAACGTGTACTATTTCGCCTGGCCTGAAATGTTTTGGTAGGTTCTTATTTTTATTGTGGTATTCTAGGTCATAGAGTTGTTTCTTTTGAATTTTCTGCCTAATTTACTCTCGTTGATTTTCTATATCTTCTGGTGTATTAGGGATTGTGTTTCTAAAGAAATGTCTATAGGCTTTTCTCTTGTTACTGAATGTATTGATTTGTTGTATTCCTGGACCGCTTGGAAAAGTAAATCTTCAAATACCATGCTCCGTTGTCTTTTTAAGCACCTTAAAATTTCGGATAGTGTCGAGTGGAACCTTTCTACTTGTCCATTACTTGTTGATGCGTATGGGGCAGTGGTGTGCACTGAGATTTTAAGTTGATCTTCCAGCATGAATTTTATAGCTGCAGAACTTAAAAAACGGTCGTTATCCATTATTGTCCATTTCGGCATACCGAAAGCGATAAGCATTTCTCTTAAGGGGTTTTTAATATCTTCAGCTGCCCTTGACTGTAAAATTTTTATTTGAGCGTATTTGGAAAATTTGTCGATACCTGTTAATATGCTGTTTTTTTCTGTGAATAAATATAGTCCATCTATTTCTCCTGGATATTTGGGGATAGGTGTTTGTTGAATTTCGCCTTTTGGCGGATGCCTATCGTATTTAGATTCTTTACAGGTCTGGCAGGACTGAACTATTGCTTGAATTTTCTTTTGAGCTTGTGGAAAAATAATTCTTAAGTATTTGTATTTTATTTTCTTTCGCATCTCTTTGGGCTCTCTTGTGTTCTAGGGTTATTATTTCGTTTTGTTGTAATTCGGACGTGACGTCATCTACTTGATTTTGCGTGAACCTTACTTCATATGAACGGAAATATGTGGGGTAAATATTTTGTATTATATACTATTACTATGTGTCTGTGGTAAGTTGGGAATGGAATTTCGAAAATATCTGAATCCGTTTCGTCGATAAGCAGGAATAATTGATTTTTGAAAACATTAATGGGAGCTTCTACAGAAAATATAAGATTGTGAGATGAGCTTTCGTCGCTATGAATGGTTGCTGTGGAGCTGAGTGAATTTATTTCGGCTGGGCTCTACAAAGTGCGTCAGCTACTACATTAGCTACTCCTGGCTTGTATTTAATTTCGTGATTATATTCGCCAATAAGGTCTCTCCATCGTTTTAGTTTCGCGTTATGATTATTGACACTATTTGAAAAACTTAGAGGCTGGTGATCTGTGTATATTACTACTTTCGAATATCCGTAAAGATAATGTCTCAGGCTTTGAAGTGCCCACACAATGGCTAACATTTCTCTTTCGTTTGTTGCATAATTTTCTTCGGTTTTGAGAGTGTACGTGAGATAAATGTTATTGGTCTATGGTTTTGTTCTAAGACTGCGCCTATTGCGTAACTTGACGCGTCGGTTGTAAGCTGAAATTCTTTTCCAAAATCTGGGTATGCTAGGGTGAAGTCTCGGGAGATGAGTGTATTTTTAGTTTTCGAAAGCCTTTGTTGCTTCTTTGTCCAAGTTAATAGCTGTCCTGCTTGATTTATTTTTGATATGCGGCCTTCTTCTCCTCGGAGGAGAATGGTTAGTGGTTTGGCTATTTTGCATAATCTCTAATAAATCTTCTATAATACCCTGTCATGCCTAAGAAAGATCGTAGGTCTTTTAACGTTTTGGGACCGGGAATTTTGAAACTGCTCTTATTTTGTCAATATTTGTCTTAACTCCGTCTTGTGAGATTGTATACCCTAAAAATCTACTTCGTTTTGAAAAATGACATTTCTCTATTTGTACCCTCATGTTTGCGTCCTGTAGTGTTGAAAATACTTTTCGAGGTTCCGACCGTGCTCTATTTCGTTTTTGCTAAAACGATTATGTCGTCAACGTACACATAGCAAATTTTCCTATGTATTCCCTCAGGATGTCGTCCAAGGCTCTTTGGAATATAGATGGTGAGTTTTGAGACCAAATGGAAGCCTGGTGAATTCATATTTTCCACCGTTTACGGCAAAGGCTGTTTTTCGATATCTGTTTCTTTTAGTGGGATTTGATGAAATCCACTTTTAAGATCTAACACTGAAAAATATTTGTTATCCCTAGCTGTGCAATAATTTCGCCAATTTCTGGGATAGGGTACCGATCTGAGATAGTGACATCGTTGAGTTTCCTGTAGTCTATTACCAATCTATACTTTTTTCTTCGGACTGACCTGACTTTTTGGAACTACCCAAACGGGTGCATTATACGGAGAACGTGAAGGTCTAATAATGCCATCTTCGAGCATTTCGTTTATCTGCTTTTCTACTTCCTGTCTTAGTGAAGCTGGGTATGGGTAGTGTTTTCCATAAACTGGGGAGTCTGATGAAGTTCTTATTTCTCCTACCACCTAGTGCATGCTAATTTTGTGTCTTGGTCGGCTAATAAGTTTTTGTGGCTTTGAACAAGGTTTTCTATAATTATTTTTTGTGACTCGGTCATATGACTGACTTGTGGTCCTATTGTGTTAACGGCTTGTGCGGCTAATTGGTGAATTTTAATTTTCCTTTTATTTTCAAGAATTAGTGTATCATTTTGACGTCTATAATTTCATTGTATTTCCTAATATGCCGTGGAATGTTTTTAGTGTAGTCTAGTAAAGTCGTTTACTGACGTTGAACGTGACAACGTCAAGTAAATGCTACCATTCCATCAGTATTTTCTTAAGACGTTGTCACGTTCAACGTCAGTAAACCGACTTTACAGACAACCAATTTTTTTTACTAGATACACTAAAAACATTCCACGGCATATTAGGAAACGATACAATGAAATTATTAGGCGCAATTATAGACGTCAAAAAATGATACACTTTTGAAAAAAAGGAAGAATTTTTGTTGAATGTGACAACGTCTTAAGAAAATACTGATGGAATGGTAGCATTTACTTAAGACGTTGTCACATTCAACAACAAGGAAAGTGCAAAATTTACTTCATTTAAGACCGAATAATTTTCAATTTAATACACAAAAGTTCTTAGTTTAACAACGGAATCATTCTCAATTATTTGACACTGGGTAAAAAGTTATGTAAAATTGAGAGAGGGAGGCTGTAAATGGCCAGTTTTTGGAGAGGATCAGGCAGTGCCGGCTGCAAATGGCCAGTTTCTGGAGAGGATCAGGCAGTGCCGGCTGTAAATGACAAGTTTCAGGAGAGGATCAGGCAGTGCCGGCTGCAAATGGCCAGTTTCTGGAGAGGATCAGGCAGTGCCGGCTGTAAATGGCCGGTTTCAGGAGAGGATCAGGCAGTGCCGGCTGCAAATGGCCAGTTTCTGGAGAGGATCAGGCAGTGCCGGCTGCAAATGGCCAGTTTCTGGAGAGGATCAGGCAGTGCCGGCTGCAAATGGCCAGTTTCTGGAGAGGATCAGGCAGTGCCGGCTGTAAATGGCCAGTTTCTGGAGAGGATCAGGCAGTGCCGGCTGCAAATGGCCAGTTTCTGAGAGGATCAGGCAGTGCCGGCTGCAAATGGCCAGTTTCTGGAGAGGATCAGGCAGTGCCGGCTGCAAATGGCCAGTTCTGGAGAGGATCAGGCAGTGCCGGCTGTAAATGACAAGTTTCAGGAGAGGATCAGGCAGTGCCGGCTGCAAATGGCCAGTTTCTGGAGAGGATCAGGCAGTGCCGGCTGTAAATGGCCGGTTTCAGGAGAGGATCAGGCAGTGCCGGCTGCAAATGGCCAGTTTCTGGAGAGGATCAGGCAGTGCCGGCTGCAAATGGCCAGTTTCTGGAGAGGATCAGGCAGTGCCGGCTGTAAATGACAAGTTTCAGGAGAGGATCAGGCAGCCGGCCGCAAATGGCCAGTTTCTGGAAAGGATTAGGAAGTGCGGGCTGTTTGTTGATATGTTAAGTTAAATGGATATAAATATTATAGAAAGTCTATAAAGCCAACTTATATATTTTGAAAACACAATAGCTGCGGCTGGTACTCGAACCCGCGATCGTTAGATTAAGACTCGAACACTCTAAGCTCTGCACCACGCATGCAAACAAGAGGTCGACGTCAAAGATTGAAATACACACATTCGCCTGCGTCAGTGCTCGAGCTATAAATAGACAACGCGGGAGAGCAGAGCGAGACGGAGAAACACCGTCGCAAAACGGGCGGTGAGAGCGAGACGGAGATACACCGCTTTGCCCTTGCGGTTGCCAGAAGAGTGCAAAGCATTAAATTTTAACCACTCTCTCATTCTCTCTCTTCTCTGCTGCTGCTGCTTACGTCACGTTTGCTCTGCCTGTGTCGCGGCAGAGGTAACGACGTATGAGTCATCCATTTTTGAGCGTGCAGCCAGCCTGCTCTATCGATTTATAAGACGTTATCACGTCAAAAAAATTTCATTGGTTTATCTGAGATATAGGGAAGCTTAAGAATCGTGTGTTGTGTAATTTCATTGTTGCCTCCCACAGAGCTGACTGAAAAGCTTTTCTCATTTAGTTTTGGGTGTTGTACCAGTTGTGTTTGAATGTAATTCTGGTTTGAGCTTGTGTCTATTAGGAATTTTAGGATTTTTCCGTTCCCCGTCGTTACTTTAAAGTAAGGTAATGAGGAACGATTTATTCTAAAAAATGGAGCTTGGACATGTCAATGTATTCTTGTTGTTCGGTATCAATTTGCCAAGTAAATTCTTCTTGAAGTTCTCCTATATTATTTTGTTCTGCCATTTCGTAATATTCCTGCTCTGCACTAGTTGTATCTTCTTGTGTTTCCTGTTGTGTAGTAGTTTCTGACTCGGTTTGAATATGAAATTGTCTTGGCATCTTGCTAGTGTTCTGAACATTAGAAGTGCTAAAGGTCGTTTCAAAATAATCATTGTTCGCCGGCTTATTCATATAGTTGATATGACGCGAACGAATTGATTGATCAACCTCCATAGGTACTGCTTTTGGTTGGGGTCGGGGCGGTGTCGGAGAAATGTAGGATGTTAATGGTTTTGCTTGGCTTAAATTAGCTTGGTTGTAAAAATTAGGTTGGGTGGTTTGTGTGAAGGGAATTTTCCGGTTGCGGCTACTACCTGCATCTGTTTAGGATTGTAGTATAAATGGGGATGAAAATTTGGTTTGCCTCCTACCATTCGGAACGGTTGGTGGGTTCTTGGTGGTAGTGTAGGCGGTTTTCCTGAGTAAATGCTTTTGGGTGTTTGGATGTTTCTAGTGGTCTGATTCTCGAGCAAACTACATAGGTGTAGTGCATGCCGTTGAGCTAGATTTCCGTTTAGGCCTCTAACAAAAGTATCTAAAGCTTTCTCCTGTACATAGTCGTCAAAGATTGTATGGTCTCCTGTGAAGCATCCAGATTACTAACTTGGTTCAAGATTAAGGATAGCTGTTGGTAGACTGTTTGGTAGAACTCAACTATAGCATTGTTTCCTTGAGCAAGGGCATAAAGCTGGTACTCTAAAGTTTTAAGGTCTCGTTTGTCGGCAAAATGCGATGTTAGGCAATTCATAATAGCTGGCCAGTCAAGGGTGTTGTATGATTCTAACACTGCGTCTGCCTGTCCCGTAATTTTATTGCGGACTGCTAAAAGAATGCCGTAATATTTTGGCGAACCGATTCTACCTTCATAGATTTTAAACTCGTGCTACGCTCTTTTTCCACGAGGAAAATTCACTTTTGTTTCCTGAAAATTCTCTAAGCGATCGTACAATGTCCGGTATTTTGTCTAATTCACTAAGGTTGTGTGCTAGTTCTCGTCTGTTTGTTTGATCTGTATATTGCAAAAATCATTATTGGGTTTAATTATTTCTTCACTAAGCCACTTAATTTGGTTTCTAAGACGCCATTTATTATTTCTTCGATATCTCTCTCAGTCATGAGTCGCGCGTTGCTAGTTGCGGAAGGGTCTACAAGGTTTCCTAGTCGGCCTGCTAAATCTTGGTCTGGCACTTTAGTTATGTTTTGTGGTCACGATATTTGAACAGTTAATTAAAGGGATGAATTTATATTTTAGAAAAAAATTTTTGATAGTTACTCAGAATTCGGGGTGAAAATAATTAATTATTTTGTGCTGTAAATATTATAAAGTTTGATTTAAAACTTAGATTTTGATTTTGGATTTTAGATTTTTTTCTGTGTTTTCTTAATTTTGAATTTAGATTTTAATCCTTAAATAATTTTTGTTTAAATTTGATAGGTAACAAATTTTTATAGAAAATTTAGCGATCGATTTAATTTAATTTAAAAATTCTTTGATTTTTGTTTGTTTATTAATTTAATTTTTGATAGTTCCTTTTCATGGAATTTGTTTGTCGCTTGACGATTATTGTCTCCTTTTTGTTTGGAGTATTTGCTTACAAAATAATCATATCTCGGTGTGCTCTCGTGCCGGTAATCTTGGTGTTTTTCCTTTTGTCCCGCGTTGCAGCGATTTCTCCAGAATGCGGGTCTACTAGGGCACCTCCTTTACACCTTTCCTTGCACGTTCCCACCGAACGGGTACTAGGGGAATCACAGCGATAAAATTTGGCCTGGTATGTCCACCGGGTACAAGCCCTTTTGTAGGAGTGTCCTTTTGTGGCGTTTTCTGGAACGGCACTTTAATTGTGGCACTTATGGGCTTCGGTGGTCGGGTTTTTCTCGTACGGATTAGGCAGAATAATTTTTCCGAACCGGCAGGATTTTCTTTACTGCTCTACACGAGACGCGGAACTTGTATCCTTCGCGAACTTCATACCAGGTCCCTGTTCGGGCGCCAGTTAAAGTTTAGATAATATTTTATTAAAAAATATAAACTTTCTTTATTGAGTGCAATTTTACAACTGATTTTTCTTATGCTAATGATTAATAATGTAACCTATGCTTCATTGGTTTGCTGCTGCCGCTACTATCGTTGAACATCGCTGATGTGGTCGGTCCTAATTGGTCGCTGTCGCTGATATTGCTGCTGCCGCGGTGCAGTTGACCATTTCTTATTCTAATTGGTCAATGTAATTTGGCAATAATTGTTGTTGCCAAATGCGCTCGGTGTTGGGTTCAGTCACCCAGCATTAAAGCTTTCCCACGATCGTAGAGTAGGAAGTGAAGAAGTGAAAACTCAGCGCAAGTGGCTGCTGAACTCAATTGGGGACATATTGGGAAACATTCCGGCCAATAACTTTATATGTTGGGAAATCGGTGCTAATGCCTTACTCACATTCGTAATCTATTTATTGTTGTTCAGATTTCTGCGCGTGTGGCGATGCTCTTACTTTGGTTGAGCATTTAGCATTCTGGGTGTTAACTTATGCAAACATGAACTATACATTCTAGGTAGCCAAATGCCTCGTCATCTTATTAGTGACGCGCATATTCCTTTACGGAATATTTGATTATATGCAAACATATATTGAAAAAGATATATTAAAAATGACAAATGAACTATATATGAAAACAATCAGTTTAAAGAATATTGCGTATTTCTTGGACTTGGAAAATAAAGGAATTGGACTAGTTTGATTATAACACTATTCCTTTACGAAATATTTGATTATATGCAAACATGTATTGAAAAGGCTATATTAAAAATAACAAATGAACTATATATGAAAACAATAAGTTTAAAAAATATTGCGTATTTCTTGGACTTGGAAAATAAAGGAATTGAACTAGTTTGATATATAACAGTATTCCTTTACGGTATATTTGATTATATGCAAACATGTATGGAAAATAAAGGAATTGGACTAGTTTGATATATAACAATATTCCTTTACGGAAAATTTATTATATGCAAACATGTATTGAGCAAGCTATATTAAAAATGACAAATGAACTATATATGTTATATAATTGTATATATTGATGGTGCTACATATATACACAAAAAAAAACTATAAATGAAATATACTATCTAGTAATGCAAACAATAACTTTAAAGAATATTGCGTATTTCTTAGACTTAGAAAATAAGGGAATTTGACTAGATTCATATATAACAATATTCCTTTACGGTATATTTGATTATATGCAAACATGTATTGAAAAATCTATATGAAAAATGACAAATGATATATATATGAAAACAATAAGTTTAAAGAATATTGCGTATTTCTTGGGCTTGGGAAATAAAGGAATTGAACTAGTTTGATATGTAACAATATTTCTTTACGGAATACAAAATAAAAATAACATGAAAATATATTGAATTATTTTATGGTTATAATATGCAAACAATATATGGAAAATGTAATATTAGAAATGATCTGAAAATATATTTCTATACGGAATAATTGATTATAAGCAAACAATGTATGAAAAATACAAAATAATAAAATTATTTAGTATAATATGCAAACAATATATGGAAAATGTTATATTAATAAAGCCATGAAAATTTATTGAAATGTTGTAGTATAATATGCAAACAATATATGGAAAATGTAATATTAAAATGACATGAAAATATATTCCCATACCGAAATTATTGATTATAAGCAAACAATGTATGAAAAATACAAAATAATAAAATTACATGAAAATATATTGAATTATTTTATGGTTATAATATGCAAAAATATATGGAAAATGAAATATTAATAAAGACATGAAAATATATTGAAATTTTGTAGAATGGTATGAAAACAACATATGGAAATTGTAATATTAAAATTGACATGAAAATTTATTCCTATACGAAATAATTGATTATAGGCAAACAATGTATGAAAATTCAAAATAATAAAATTTTAAGTAGAACATGCAAACAATATATTAAAATGAAATATTAATAAAGACATAAAATATATTGAAATTTTGTGGTATAATATGCAAACAATATATCAAATATGTAATATTAAAATGACATGAAAGTATATTTCATACGAAATAATTTATTATAAGCAAACAATGTATGAAAATACAAAATAATAAAAATTACATGAAGATATATTGAATTATCTTATGGTTATAATATGCAAAAATATATGGAAAATGAAATATTAATAAAGACATAAAAAATATATTGAAATTTTGTAGTATGGTATGAAAACAACATATGGAAAATGTAATATTAAAATGACATGAAAATTTATTCCTATACGAAATATTTGATTATATAATAATAATAATAAAATAATTGATAAGCAAACAATGTATGAAAAATTTAAAATAATAAAATTTTTAGTATAATATGCAAACAATATATGGAAAATGTTAAATTGATAAAGACATGAAAATATATTGAAATTCTGTAGCATGGTATGAAAACATATGGAAAATGTAATATTAAAATGACATGAAAATATATTCCCATACGAAATAATTGATTATAAGCAAACAATGTATGAAAATTCAAAATAATAAAATTTTTAGTATAATATGCAAACAATATATGGAAAATGTAATATTTAAAATGATCTGAAAATATATTCCTATACGAAAAAATTGATTATAAGCAAACAATGTATGAAAAATACAAAACAATAAAAATTACATGAAAATATATTGAAATATTTTGTAATCTAATACAAAATATTGTTCGTATCATATGAAAAATGCAATAATTTTTAAATATTTGTGTATTTTCGTACGATTATTGATATTTTCCTATATATACCATTTTTCCCATACGATAAGTACGCCGTTGACGGACAGTGGGACAAAAAACCTATATAGGTAGGCAGTGGTTGCCAACCGGCCATTTTTCAAAATATTTGCTTGTCATATATTTTGTTCAATGTTATAAGATATTTTGTAATATAATTCAAAATATTGGTCGTATTATATGAAATATGCAATAATTTGTATATTTTGATATGGCTTATAATATATCTCTATATATATATAGGAGATTACATAAGTTGGGTGGAAAGTCCAATTATAAATGCCCGCTTTGAGGACATTGGTGCAAAACCTATATATGATGAGCAGTGGTTGTTCATCAAGTATTGTTCAAAGTGTTATGTGGTTTCATATATTTTTGTCAATACTAATAATTAATGGTGAAAATATAAATATTTATCGGATAAAATTTGTTTTCTAGACTCGAATGCGAATCTTAGAATTTTGGTTTAGCGATATATATTTATTACAAAAGATAATATAGTTGAAACAAAGGCCAAAATGAAAAACAATTCTAGTTTCCAATTATTATCGTTAATTTATGGCGGTAGGCAGATATAATTTATTTATTTATTTTTTTTTTTTTTTCTTGGGCGTTGAAGAAACACTACGGTCAGTACACTCAAGTGGCCATTTAAAACCAAGCCCGGGCTTGTTAGGGCTAGGTGTTAAATAGGCGCGAAAGAAAAGTATAGATAAAAGAATGCGAGGAAATATAAACTACTATCAGGCAGCTCGATTGTTATCTTGCATGTGTACTAGGTGGGTTAAGATTAATGTTTTTAGTTTAGGAAGGCTATCTACAGATGAGGTAATTTTATACAAATCATTTTAGTTTGCACATAATACTATAAAGGGTTCATGCATTTCATACGATGTTCTGCAGTGGTGCAAAACCAAAGGCAGGTAGGATCTTGTGGTTCTACATGGTACGTGGAAATTCAACTGACCCAATAGATCTCTGCTTTCCACGTCACCACGAATCAAATTATACAAAAAGATGCCTAACATCGTTCTACGGTTTGCTAAGGAAGGTAGGTTAATCAGGAGAAGTATACTAGAATAAGAGGGCAACCTAAAGTTTGCATCCCAGTTTAAGCCACGAAGAGCGAAAAGAAAAAAGATCTTTTGAACTGACTCAAGGCGTTTGCTGTGGACGCCCCACTGGGGACTCCAAACGCAAGATCCATATTCTAAAATAGGACGAACTAACGAAGTGTATAAATTCTTCGTGACGTAGGGGTCATCGAATTCCTTCGACCACCGTTTAATAATTCCAAGCACACCCCTGGCTTTATTCACAATGCACGAAATATGATCAATAAACTCCAGTTTAGGATCTAGGCGGATACCCAAATCGTCAACTAGCTTGATCCTTTCCAAAGAGCAGCAGTTCAGCGTATAAGTCGCAAGCATGGGAGAGACACGTGAGAATGTCATCAGCTTGCATTTTGAGCCATTCAGGTTTAAAAAGTTTACATTGCACCATGTTTGAAAGTTATTAAGATCTGTTTGTAAATCCGACCTGCAAGCGCGGTCCTTGTATTGCACACAAAGTTTAACGTCGTCAGCGTACATGAGTACTCTGGAGTTAGTCAAGACTTTGGGCAGGTCGTTAATAAATAATGTAAAAGTAAGGGACCCAAGTATCTTGCGGGACACCAGAGGTCACCCGGAGAACATTCGACAAGTTGTTTTTAAATAGAACCTTTTGCGTCCTACCATTCGGATAACTTGAGATCCACCTAAAAGATCGACAGGAAAACCCATTAAGTCGAGTTTCCTAACAAGAAGGGAGTGATTAACGGAGTCAAATGCTTTACTGAAATCAGTATAGATCACATCTGTCTGCAAATTTTGTGGAAAGCCCCTTATAATGAAAGAAGTGAGCTCCAGAAAGTTAGTAGTCGTTGATCTTCGTTTAATAAATCCATGTTGGCATGGAGAGAATATAGATCTACACAGGTGCTGCAAATGGGAGTAATTACGTTTTCGAAAAGTTTTGGGATGGCTGACAACTTAGAGATTCCTCTATAGTTGTTAGCATCCACTTTGCTACCTTTTGTGGAGAGGAATCACGAATGATTCCTTCCAAATAAGGGAAATTGGGAAGTTTCTAAGGATAAGGTAAACAATTTTAGAAGGGGACTGCACAGGGACTCGGCACAATACCTAAGCACACAGCCTGGTATTCCGTCGGGACCTGGCGAATAAACCGGCTTGACACGTTGAAGATCCAAAGAAGGGAGCTTTCGTTTAAGCTAGGACTGAAGATTAGGTTTGATTTGGGCATGCTATAAGAATAGGTTTGCTTTGAATCGGATGACGGAGAATAAGTAGTTTGAAAAACTGAGCAAAAAGATCGGCGATTGCCTGATCATTGTTTGCTGTCGTATTTTCAAATGAAAGCGAGGAAGGATGTAATAGGCTTACGTTAAGTGTTGACAAAATTATAAAACTGTTTTGGGTCCTGCACAAACTGAACCCTACAACGAGTCAAATAGTTTTGTAACACTGCGCGTTAAGCACGGTAAACTTTGACCGAGCCGCTAAATAGCAAGAATGAACAGCTTGAGAACCGTTGCGTTTAAATTTAGAATAGAGATTGGACTTGACATTTTGAGGCGAGTCAACTCTTTACTAAACCAGGAGGCTTATTGGAGATTGACGGATAGTATAACGGAACACATTCGGTAATAAAGGATTTCATGGCATTGTAAAAATATCCATGGCACCCACCATGTCAGTGCACATGTAGAGATCGGACCAATCAAATTCAGATATAAAATTATTCAGCCGTCGAAAATCCGCCTTGCGAAAGCAGTGAATTTTCTTATCTGGCCGATCAGACTTATTCTCCATAGCAGTCCCAATATCGATAGTCACATCGAAAGTAGGATGGTATGGATCTTCGGGTAGCGTCAAGGGCGGGACCCTAACCAAACTGACTCTTGCCGGATCAGAGACAAAGCAGAGGTCTAGCAAGCGATCTTAGGAATTTCGTACATGGTTAACTTGAGACAGTGAAATGTCAAACAAGCCATCAATAAAGTCGTGACGTGCTCCAGGAATGTTAAAATCCCCTAGAACTACTAAGTGGTCCCTATCCGAAAGTCTATTGGAGACCGCCTGAATAGCGGAAAGGTGGTTCCAATAAGTAGGAAGTTCCGACAAGGGAGGAATGTAGGAACATGTAAAAAAAGTAAAACAACCATTAAATGATAGTTTCACACAGAGGAATTCAATATCGCTGCATTCCTCGAAAGTTAATAGTTCAGACGTGAGGTTGGAGTCAACCGCAATGAGGACACCGCCCCCTCGCCTGGAAGGCCGATCTAGCCTGTACGTTGTGTACACAGCTGGAAAAACTTCGGAGCTTAGAATCTCCGGCTTTAACCAGGTTTTATATTTGATATTACCGATTAAATGTTTGCATAATATTATATTATGATATTACTGCATTCATTTGCTGCACGAAATGATATTAGTTTCATTTATATGTAACTATTTTATATGTACTTGGTTTTATATTAATATATTACCAAAGTCAAAAATTTACGAAAATGATAAATTTTAAATTTATCATCAAATTACAAATGATTTAATTCAATATAAAAATATTGGTTAAACAAAAAATTGTATGTGTGATACAATTATGTATGTTAGAAATAAAATAATATTTTTAAATGAAATATGTATATATAAAAATTTTCTATAGAGATATATTTAATAAAAATGTGTTGAAAATAAAGATAAATAAAAAAAATTAAAGTCACCTTGCAATACTAATGACAACTTTTGGGTAAATGAAAGTCAGAATAAAATATTCATATGCTGCGAATACGATAGCTATATAAAAATGGCCGTACTCGATTTAAAAAAAAAAAAAAAAAATTGGTTGTCTGTAAAGTCGGTTTACTGACGTTGAACGTGACAACGTCTTAAGAAAATACTGATGGAATGGTAGCATTTACTTAAGACGTTGTCACATTCAACAACAAGGAAAGTGCAAAATTTACTTCATTTAAGACCGAATAATTTTCAATTTAATACACAAAAGTTCTTAGTTTAACAACGGAATCATTCTCAATTATTTGACACTGGGTAAAAAGTTATGTAAAATTGAGAGGGAGGCTGTAAATGGCCAGTTTTGGAGAGGATCAGGCAGTGCCGGCTGCAAATGGCTAGTTTCTGGAGAGGATCAGGCAGTGCCGGCTGTAAATGACAAGTTTCAGGAGAGGATCAGGCAGTGCCGGCTGCAAATGGCCAGTTTCTGGAGAGGATCATGCAGTGCCGGCTGTAAATGGCCGGTTTCAGGAGAGGATCAGGCAGTGCCGGCTGCAAATGGCCAGTTTCTGGAGAGGATCAGGCAGTGCCGGCTGCAAATGGCCAGTTTCTGGAGAGGATCAGGCAGTGCCGGCTGTAAATGGCCAGTTTCTGGAGAGGATCAGGCAGTGCCGGCTGTAAATGGCCAGTTTCTGGAGAGGATCAGGCAGTGCCGGCTGCAAATGGCCAGTTTCTGGAGAGGATAAGGCAGTGCCGGCTGCAAATGGCCAGTTTCTGGAGAGGATCAGGCAGTGCCGGCTGTAAATGACAAGTTTCAGGAGAGGATCAGTGGCCAGTTTCTGGAAAGGATTAGGAAGTGCGGCTGTTTGTTGATATGTTAAGTTAAATGGATATAAATATTATAGAAAGTCTATAAAAGCCAACTTATATATTTTTGAAAACACAATAGCTGCGGCTGGTACTCGAACCCGCGATCGTTAGATTAAGACTCGAACACTCTAAGCTCTGCACCACGCATGCAAACAAGAGGTCGACGTCAAAGACTGAAATACACACATTCGCCTGCGTCAGTGCTCGAGCTATAAATAGACAACGCGGGAGAGCAGAGCGAGACGGAGAAACACCGTCGCAAAACGGGCGGTGAGAGCGAGACGGAGATACACCGCTTTGCCCTTGCGGTTGCCAGAAGAGTGCAAAGCATTAAATTTTAACCACTCTCTCTCATTCTCTCTCTTCTCTGCTGCTGCTGCTTACGTCACGTTTGCTCTGCCTGTGTCGCGGCAGAGGTAACGACGTATGAGTCATCCATTTTTGAGCGTGCAGCCAGCCTGCTCTATCGATTTATAAGACGTTATCACTTCAAAAACACAATATATTTAACGAATATCTATAAAAAATTATATTGCTAATTTCTATTCAATAATATGAAAGAAATATGAAATAAAGAAAAACTTTATTCTGGTTGATCCTGCCAGTAGTTATATGCTTGTCTCAAAGATTAAGCCATGCATGTCTAAGTACACACGAATTAAGAGTGAAACCGCAAAAGGCTCATTATATCAGTTATGGTTCCTTAGATCGTAAACAGTTACTTGGATAACTGTGGTAATTCTAGAGCTAATACATGCAATTTAAACATGAACCTTATGTGACATGTGCTTTTATTAGGCTAAAACCAAGCGATCGCAAGATCGTTACATTGGTTGAACTCTAGATAACATACAGATCGTATGGTCTTGTACCGACGACAGATCTTTCAAATGTCTGCCCTATCAACTTTTGATGGTAGTATCTAGGACTACCATGATTGCAACGGGTAACGGGGAATCAGGGTTCGATTCCGGAGAGGGAGCCTGAGAAACGGCTACCACATCTAAGGAAGGCAGCAGGCGCGTAAATTACCCACTCCCAGCTCGGGGAGGTAGTGACGAAAAATAACAATACAGGACTCATATCCGAGGCCCTGTAATTGGAATGAGTACACTTTAAATCCTTTAACAAGGACCAATTGCGTATATTAAAGTTGTTGCGGTTAAAACGTTCGTAGTTGAACTTTTGCTTCATACGGGTAGTACAACTTACAATTGTGGTTAGTACTATACCTTTATGTATGTAAGCGTATTACCGGTGGAGTTCTTATATATGTTTAAATACTTGTATTTTTCATATGTTCCTCCTATTTAAAACCTGCATTAGTGCTCTTAAACGAGTGTTATTGTGGGCCGGTACAATTACTTTGAACAAATTAGAGTGCTTAAAGCAGGCTTCAAATGACTGAATATTCTGTGCATGGGATAATGAAATAAGACCTCTGTTCTGCTTTCATTGGTTTTCAGATCAAGAGGTAATGATTAATAGAAGCAGTTTGGGGCATTAGTATAACGACGCGAGAGGTGAAATTCTTGGACCGTCGTAAGACTAACTTAAGCGAAAGCATTTGCCAAAGATGTTTTCATTAATCAAGAACGAAAGTTAGAGGTTCGAAGGCGATCAGATACCGCCCTAGTTCTAACCATAAACGATGCCAGCTAGCAATTGGGTGTAGCTACTTTTATGGCTCTCTCAGTCGCTTCCCGGGAAACCAAAGCCTTTGGGCTCCGGGGAAGTATGGTTGCAAAGCTGAAACTTAAAGGAATTGACGGAAGGGCACCACCAGGAGTGGAGCCTGCGGCTTAATTTGACTCAACACGGGAAAACTTACCAGGTCCGAACATAAGTGTGTAAGACAGATTGATAGCTCTTTCTCGAATCTATGGGTGGTGGTGCATGGCCGTTCTTAGTTTGTGGAGTGATTTGTCTGGTTAATTCCGATAACGAACGAGACTCAAATATATTAAATAGATATCTTCAGGATTATGGTGTTGAAGCTTATATAGCCTTCATTCATGGTTGCAGTAAAATGTATATTGTGTTTGAATGTGTTTATATAAGTGGAGCCGTACCTGTTGGTTTGTCCCATTATAAGGACACTAGCCTTAAATGGACAAATTGCGTCTAGGAATAATGAGATTGAGCAATAACAGGTCTGTGATGCCCTTAGATATCCTGGGCTGCACGCGCTACAATGAAAGTATCAACGTGTATTTCCTAGACCGAGAGGTCCGGGTAAACCGCTGAACCACTTTCATGCTTGGGATTGTGAACTGAAACTGTTCACATGAACTTGGAATTCCCAGTAAGTGTGAGTCATTAACTCGCATTGATTACGTCCCTGCCCTTTGTACACACCGCCCGTCGCTACTACCGATTGAATTATTTAGTGAGGTCTCCGGACGTGATCACTGTGACGCCTTGTGTGTTACGGTTGTTTCGCAAAAGTTGACCGAACTTGATTATTTAGAGGAAGTAAAAGTCGTAACAAGGTTTCCGTAGGTGAACCTGCGGAAGGATCATTATAGTGCAGTAATTTTCCTTACCGTTAATATATATATATATTTTTATTTTAATAATAATAATATAACAAAAAATTGCCAAAATTTACGAACAAAAAATTTATAATTCGAATAAGCAAATCGAATATATGTATATATAATAATGCAATATTATAAATGCTAAGATACAAAAAGTAAATAAAAATGTTCATTATAAATTGAAAATAAAGCAAATGATAAATTCAAAGTATATACATATTTATTAAAAGAGATATAATAAAAGATACACTTCGAGCAAGAAAATCAAAGGTATCGATTTAACATTGAAAACAGCATCAAAGCAAAAGCTGAATGTTAAAAATTAAAATAATGCAAAAATAAAAACTTAAAATTGCGTGTATATGGACCATAGTATACAGGCGTTGCGTAATGTATTGTTCATTATTATTATGCGCATACATTGGTTAATGCAACAATCCAAAATGTATAATGTTGTACCTGGTTTTTCAGGTTAATGTTTTATATAAAATTTTCAAAATGTATCGAAAGAAAATAAGCCAATATTTTTATATAAAACTAAGACTTCTCGCAACATTCGTTTTGGATTTAAAATAAAACAATGTTAATTTATTGAAGGAATTGATATATGCCAGTAAAATGGTGTATTTTTAATTTCTTTCAATAAAAACATTTCTGATGATATATAGAACAAATTTATAAAACTCTAAGCGGTGGATCACTCGGCTCATGGGTCGATGAATAACGCAGCAAACTGTGCGTCATCGTGTGAACTGCAGGACACATGAACATCGACATTTTGAACGCATATCGCAGTCCATGCTGTTATGTACTTTAATTAATTTTAAAGTGCTGCTTGGACTACATATGGTTGAGGGTTGTAAGACTATGCAAATTATGTTGTTTATAAATTTCATATATTGAATTTTATAAGCATATGTTATATTATTGGATATAATAATTTATTATTGTATTCATAATATTAAAATTTATATGAAAAACATTATTCTCACATTGTTGTAAATATTTAAATGTGATAAACGAAGAGAAATATTTTCTTTTTTAATTCAAATAATACTGAGAAATGTCTAGCATAAAAAATGTGAAAATATTTTTCATCTAGAATTGTCTCTTATTAATGAAGCGAAAATTGAAAAACGTTGTAAATGTTATTATTCTTCGTTGGTTTGGCAAAATAAACAAACTTAAAAATATAATGTTATTTTTCTATATAAAAAGAATTAATGCAATTGATTGTTTTAAGCAACCTCAACTCATATGGGACTACCCCTGAATTTAAGCATGTTAATTAGGGAGGAAAAGAAACTAACAAGGATTTTCTTAGTAGCGGCGAGCGAAAAGAAATCAGTTCAGCACTAAGTCACTTTGTCTATATGGCAAATGTGAGATGCAGTGTATGGAGCGTCAATATTCTAGTATGAGAAATTAACGATTTAAGTCCTTCTTAAATGAGGCCATTTACCCATAGAGGGTGCCAGGCCCGTATAACGTTAATGATTACTAGATGATGTTTCCAAAGAGTCGTGTTGCTTGATAGTGCAGCACTAAGTGGGTGGTAAACTCCATCTAAAACTAAATATAACCATGAGGCCGATAGTAAACAAGTACCGTGAGGGAAAGTTGAAAAGAACTCTTGTTGGAAGTAAAGGCCTTCTCCCGATTCCTTAATTGATTACACACACGGGTTCTAGTTTTAGTTCAAAGTTTTTCTTTTTAATAGATGCTTTTATACCACACACAACCTGTCCGTTCTAAAGTCAAAGAGAGAGAGGGATCAAGCCACTTTCAGTGTGACCAGCCCTTCGGTGTTGAACAATCTTTGCTTACAGAAAATACGAAGATGGTATTTTTTCACACACCTCCTCAAAAGATATGTTTAACAATTTAAAATTAAATTAGTATTACAATAATATTCTTATTTGGACAGTTGTGTATTCTGGGAACAATAATAATGATCCATATTCATCTAGAAATAGTTTTGTTAAGATCAAATCAAACTAGTTCTAGGATTAAGGAAACCCAGTAAAACCTTAATCGAATCATTGGTTAATAACAAAAAATTCAAATTTCATTTGACAAATTAAATGTTTTTAGCTTCTAACTAATAAATACACTAAAATTCATAATTTCAGTAAAATTAAATTATCAGTTCATCTTTTCTTTAAGCTAAGTTTTAAATTAAATATCAGTTTCAATAGTTTCTTTTTTTTCTTTTGGTTTATAGTATATAGTATATAGTTTTAGTTCTTAAGACCCATCTCGTTTCTTAGTGTCAGGAATCTTTCAGCGGGCAACGGCTTCGTGAGGACATCAGCAACCTGGTGTTCTGTGGGAATATATTCTAAGATAATTAATTTATTTTCAATTTGCTCTCTTGAGAAATGGTACTTTATATCAATGTGTTTGGATCGTTTGTGGCATGTAGGATTATTAGCTATGCTTATGCAACCTTGGTTATCTTCTAATATTTTGATTGGTTTATTTAATTCAAATTTTATACTAGAGACTAACGATTTTAACCATAAAGCTTCCTTACTGCTTCAAATAAAGCCATATATTCCGCTTCAGTCGAAGAAGCAGCCACTGAATTTTGCTTCCTCGTATTCCAGCAGATCACATTAGAGTCAAACATTTTAAATATAAAACCTGTTGTACTCTTTCTATCAGATTCATTTCCTGCCCAGTCAGAGTCAACATACCCAATAATTGTGTCGTTAAAATTGTCATTTTTGATAAAAGTTAATTTCAGATCCACCGTACCCTTTAAATATCTCAAAACTCTTTTAAACTTTGCCATAATTCTGAATTGTTTTTGTTTGTATATCTACTAAGTATGCTTATTGCTGTACTTAGATCAGGACGCGTACATAACATTAGATACATCAAACACCCAATCAGATTTCGACACGGCGCATTACATTCTTCATCTGAGTTTAAAGCTTCATAGTTTAGCTTAGTTGGAAGTGGTGTACTGACTGCATGACATTCTTCCATATTAAACTTTTTAAAATATTGTTAATGTATGCTGATTGACTAAGATATAAATAACCATCTTTTCTTTCTACTTTTATTCCAATGAAGTGTCTGATTTCACATAAATCTGTCATCCTGAATTTACTCATTAGGAATGTTTTAAGATTGTTCATTGTGTCAATGCTCTTTGTTGCAATTACAAGATCATCTACGTATAAAAGCACATAGATATTTTTAAGATATCCCCATGGTCTAATAAATAGATACATCTATCCACTGCCGAATTAATAAAACCGATGCTCTTTAAAACATTTTCAAATGTCTCGAACCAACATCGTGCCGCTTGTTTTAACCCATAAATAGACTTGTTCAATTTACAGACTTTACCATCCTCATATGGCATGCCCTCCGGAATCTTCATAAAGATTTCCTCTTTCAAAGTACCATTTAGGAATGCCGTCTTAACATCCATATGGTGAACTTTTAAATTGAATTGGTTTGCCATGGATAAAATGAATCGAAAACTAGATATTCTTGCAACTGGAGCAAAAGTCTCATCATAATCTAAGAGATACTCTTGAGTGAATCCCCGAGCTACTAATCTGGCCTTATATTTGATTTGCTTGCCATGCTCATTAGTTTTTATAGAAAACACCCACTTGCAATCAACAATATTTTTATTTAGAGGCTGATCAACTAAAGTCCAAGTTTTATTATAAAAATGCGAATCTAATTCTTCTTTTACGGCTTCTTCCCACTTAGTTCTGTCTGTTCTATTTTTAATATCGTTGTAGTTATTTGGGATATCATCACAAAAGGCGTGAGCATTCATTAAGCAATTGTTTAAGAACCGATAAGACATTTTTGGCCTGTCTTTTAATCTTTCACTTCTTCTGACTTCAATTTCATCTACTTTTAATTGCATACTAGGCAATTCTTCACCAATGATTGGATTGGCATTTTCGCAAGTTGTTGTTTCACTAGGCTGTTTATCTGATTCAAAATGATCAGATTTTCCATCCGTACTCTCATTCGGGATATTCGACTCCTCTGCTCCTGAATTCATTTCAGTCGACAATTGTAGATTATTCATACTATCATTCTGAATACTTTCTACCAGTTCCATACTTTCATTCTGAAACTCTGAGTCATTTGCCACAGTCCTAGTATTCTCCATATTCATTTCATCAACAACTACGTCTCTAGCTACCAAAACTTCTTTGAATTTATGTCCCACAACTTATAGCCATTCTGTTCATAACCAACCAGTATGCATTTGAATGATTTGTCATCAAATTTTCTTTTCCGCATTTTATCATGCACATATACGGTTGAACCAAATATCTTTAAATATTTCAATTTAGGCTTTCTGTTGTGCCACATTTCAAATGGAGTTTTCTTATCCTGGAGTTCTATTAACTAAATATGTTGCCGTTAAAACGGCTTCGCTCCAAAAACTTTTATTTAATTTAGATCCACTAATCATTGCTCTAGCCTTTTCAGTTATGGATCTGATCATACGTTCAGATACTCCATTTAATTGCGGTGTATGTGGAACTGTCAAATGGTAACTTATGCCTTTTTCACTACAATAAGTCTTCATCTCATTTGGCAAATATTCTCTGCCATTATCGATGTATAGATTCACAACCTTTAAATTGAAATGAGCTTCACTCTTTGCGATGAAGTCCTTGAAGAAATTAAATACCTCAGATTTATAGGTCATCAAATAAGTTACACAGTAATGTGTATACTGATCGACAAAGATTACATAATAGTTTCTTCCATCAATACTAGAAGGAGTTATCGGACCACAAACATCCGAATGAATTATAAATAAAGGCCTCTTAATATATTCTTTATTCTTTATTTTCTCAAATGGAAGTCTAGCTTGCTTACCATTTATGCAAGCTTCGCATAATTCATTATTAAATTTAATATCTTTTACAAGTTCTACATCTTCAAACATATTATTTCGCACAATTTCTAAAACTTTCCTTGCTAATATGTCCTAATCTTTCATGCCACAAACTATAGTTTTGATTTCTATTTGGGTAAGTTGTATAAGCTTTATGGTTTATTTTAAAATTCACGATCGATACATTGCTTTTACACGTACCTTCAAAATACCTTGTCCATTCATGGAAATGCGTACTCCCGTTGAATTGAATTCAACTGTTAAGCCTGCAGCCTGCATCTTCGAGACGGACAGTAAATTTTGTGGTACATCTTTGCAGAACAGGACATTTTCCAGTGTAATGCTCGTATTAAGATTGCTTCGGAGTTGGACTGTTCCTTTGCAGAAGCATATATGTATGCACCTTGCTTTGCAATAGAAATCTCAATTGGCGTGTCCAGTGTAGAATAGGTTGAGAACAGATTTATGTTGTTTATCATGTGGTCCGAAGCTCCCGAATCCAATATGAAGGATATATCACCGTCACCTGTATAGTTCCTGCCCTGCCTTAACATAAACGCAAATGGTCTACCTGTTTCTACATTCGCAACTTGGGCATGTTTTTCTTTATCTTTATTTTTAAGCTCCTTTTGAAAATAAAGCAATCTTTCTTAAAGTGACCCTTCTTTCCACAGTGATGACATCTCAAATTGGACTTAAAGTTCTTAGAAGAGGGTTTTGCCTTAAACTTGGTTTTCAGATGCAATGCTTTTTGTTTGTTGTTATTTAGAGATGTAGCTTGAAGAACTTTATTAGACGTGTCCTTACTTAAATTCTTTATCTTAATTTCGTGGTCAAGTAAACGGTTTTTACGAAAGAAAGGGTAACATGTTCGGTAGATAAGGTTTCTATGGCGGTCACAACCCCATCATAAACCGAAGGTAATGTCAGAAGAAGGTGAGCTACTTTGTCCACCTCCTCAATTTTCGCTCCCGATGCCATTAATTCGCAGATTAGTTCATCAAATTTATTGAAATGAATAATGAGAGGTGTATCGCCATTTAATTTGAATGTCAATAATTGCTTACGCACAGAAAGTTGCGTTGCCAAACTTTTTCGCTCATAGATCGAATCTAATTTTTCAAAAATCTCTTTTGCAGTTGAATTATTATCGGCAAAAGAAAGAAAGGAGTCGCTTAGAAATTCTATTATAATGCTTTTGCTGATCTTTCTGCCTTTGTCCATTTCTCATCTATTTCTTGGGGTTTTCTTTTCGATTACAAATAAAACATCATTTTCAGCTAAAAGGGACTTCACACGAAATTTCCACACTGAATATTTTTCACCACGAAAAGGTGAAATATTCTTGAGCTTATTCTCCTTATTCATATTTATTCTTGCTCTAATTTCAATGTAATTATCGTATATTCGAGAAGAAGGAAAGAGAGAAGAAAAAGGAATCAGTGTTAAGCAAATACTGTACCAAGTGCCTACATGTACACACACACATATAAGTAAACGTGAGATCCACTTAGCCAATATGGTGAAATAGGGAAGAAACCACGCGGTCTCACATACACATACATAAGTACATGCATTCACTCACACTTGCAACTGCAACATGTATGCACTTGGTTGAATGTAAAACAATTTTTCGCAAGAAAGGAACAAAATATTTTATACAAACTTTTATTTTATTACAATACTTTTTACCGTTTGTGTTTTAAAACTTTGTTACCGTTCTGGATGTTTCGTTTGTTGAAACGTGCTTCCTCCTGTTTTCAATGTGCTCACACACACACACGGGTTCTCAGGAATTCAGAAATTCTCAGAAATTTGCAATTTATTTAACTGTTATTTTAATTCGAGTTTAGCGAAACACTGGGCCCATAACCTGTTGGAAGTAAAGGCCTTCTCCCGATTCCTTAATTGATTACACACACGGGTTCTAGTTTTAGTTCAAAGTTTTTCTTTTTAATAGATGCTTTTATACCACACACAACCTGTCCGTTCTAAAGTCAAAGAGAGAGAGGGATCAAGCCACTTTCAGTGTGACCAGCCCTTCGGTGTTGAACAATCTTTTGCTTACAGAAAAATACGAAGATGATATTTTTTTTCACAACTCTGAATAGAGAGTTAAACAGTACGTGAAACTGCTTAGGGGTTAAGCCCGATGAACCTGAATATCCGTTATGGAAAATTCATCATTAGAATTGTAATATTTAAATAATATTATGATAATAGTGTGCATTTTTCCATATAAGGACATTGTAATCTATTAGCATATCCAAATTTATCATAAAATATGGCTTATAGTTTATTCAAATTATTATGCTTGCATTTTAACATAGAATAAATGTCATTAATTTGATAAAGTGCTGATAGATTTATATGACTACAGTGAGTTAATTTTTCGGAATTATATAATGGCATGATTATCAATGATTTTGTGTTTATTATATGCACTTGTACGATTAACAATGCGAAAGATTCAGGATACCTTCGGGACCCGTCTTGAAACACGGACCAAGGAGTCTAACATATGTGCAAGTTATTGGGATATAAACCTAATAGCGTAATTAACTTGACTAATAATGGGATTAGTTTTTAACTATTTATAGTTAATTAACACAATCCCGGGGCGTTCTATATAGTTATGTATAATGATATTTATATTATTTATGCCTCTAACTGGAACGTACCTTGAGCATATATGCTGTGACCCGAAAGATGGTGAACTATACTTGATCAGGTTGAAGTCAGGGAAACCCTGATGGAAGACCCAAACAGTTCTGACGTGCAAATCGATTGTCAGAATTGAGTATAGGGGCGAAAGACCAATCGAACCATCTAGTAGCTGGTTCCTTCCGAAGTTTCCCTCAGGATAGCTGGTGCATTTTAATGTTATATAAAATAATCTTATCTGGTAAAGCGAATGATTAGTGGCCTTAGGGTCAAAACGATCTTAACCTATTCTCAAACTTTAAATGGGTAAGAACCTTAACTTTCTTGATATGAAGTTTAAGGTTATGATATAATGTGCCCAGTGGGCCACTTTTGATAAGCAGAACTGGCGCTGTGGGATGAACCAAACGTAATGTTACGGTGCCCAAATTAACAACTCATGCAGATACCATGAAAGGCGTTGGTTGCTTAAAACAGCAGGACGGTGATCGTGGAAGTCGAAATCCGCTAAGGAGTGTGTAACAACTCACCTGCCGAAGCAACTAGCCCTTAAAATGGATGGCGCTTAAGTTGTATACCTATACATTACCGCTAAAGTAGATGATTTATATTACTTGTAATATAAATTTTAAAACTTTAGTGAGTAGGAAGGTACAATGGTATGCGTAGAAGTGTTTGGCGTAAGCCTGCATGGAGCTGCCATTGGTACAGATCTTGGTGGTAGTAGCAAATAATCGAATGAGACCTTTGAGGACTGAAGTGGAGAAGGGTTTCGTGTGAACAGTGGTTGATCACGAGTTAGTCGGTCCTAAGTTCAAGGCGAAAGCCGAAAATTTTCAAGTAATAAATGGCAATATAATAAAAACAATGGCAATATAATATACTTGAATAATTTTGAACGAAAGGGAATACGGTTCCAACTCCGTAACCTGTTGGAGTATCCGTTTGTTATTAAATATGGGCCTCGTGCTCATCCTGGCAACAGGAACGACCATAAAGAAGCCGTCGAGAGATATCGGAAGAGTTTTCTTTTCTGTTTTATAGCCGTACTACCATGGAAGTCTTTCGCAGAGAGATATGGTAGATGGGCTAGAAGAGCATGACATATACTGTTGTGTCGATATTTTCTCCTCGGACCTTGAAAATTTATGGTGGGGATACGCAAACTTCTCAACAGGCCGTACCAATATCCGCAGCTGGTCTCCAAGGTGAAGAGTCTCTAGTCGATAGAATAATGTAGGTAAGGGAAGTCGGCAAATTAGATCCGTAACTTCGGGATAAGGATTGGCTCTGAAGATTGAGATAGTCGGGCTTGATTGGGAAACAATAACATGGTTTATGTGCTCGTTCTGGGTAAATAGAGTTTCTATCATTTATGGTAGTTACTTGTTCCCCGGATAGTTTAGTTACGTAGCCAATTGTGGAACTTTCTTGCTAAAATTTTTAAGAATACTAGTTGGGTCAAACCAATTAGTTCTTATTAATTATAACGATTATCAATTAACAATCAATTCAGAACTGGCACGGACTTGGGGAATCCGACTGTCTAATTAAAACAAAGCATTGTGATGGCCCTAGCGGGTGTTGACACAATGTGATTTCTGCCCAGTGCTCTGAATGTCAAAGTGAAGAAATTCAAGTAAGCGCGGGTCAACGGCGGGAGTAACTATGACTCTCTTAAGGTAGCCAAATGCCTCGTCATCTAATTAGTGACGCGCATGAATGGATTAACGACGGACGTGTTTTTCGGGACGCTCTAATCAGATTGTGCAAACTTTGATATTCGGTCGAATTAAATAGTGAAAGTGGTTTCAAAATTCGCGTGATTGCCGCGCGAATTTAATGAACTAATTTTCACGGCGGAAAAGTTTTGTTTTCGCGCAGAAAAGTGCGATTTACTTTTCGTGTGTGCCTGCACGTGGTGGAAATTTTCCACTGACAAGCTCGTCAAGCTCGCTGTGCATTGGTATTGGTGAGTAAGCTTTTGTGTATTTACCAAGGTTCCATAAAGCTCCAATAGGTGGCGTTGCGAGAGAGGGCGCCACTATGGAACTGTCGGAGAGCGAGCTTTCCGCAAGCAGTCGAGGAAGCAGTGCGTCTGCGAAGCCAAACAGAGGGCGACGCAGAGGACGGCCTGCATCGAAGACGTCGGCGCCAACGCAGGCCAAGCTGATTGGTTTGGCCTCGCTGGGAGCTCCCGAGCCCATTGGAGTGGTAGAGGAGCTGTCGTCGCTGGAGGGCCCGCAGGAGTTTGCTGCCGTTGCCCCGCCGCTGCCGCTGTTGCTGCTCCCACCGATGCTGCTGCCGCTGTCGCTGCCCCTACCGCTGCCACTGTCCGTGCAGCCGCTGCCCGCGCTGCCGCTGCCCCCGCCGCTGCACCTGCCGCTGCCCCCGCCGCTTCCCTCTCTGCTGCTTCTACTTCCGCCGCTGCTTCTGCCCCCGTCGCTGCCGCTACAGCCCCTGCTGCCCGTGTTGCTGCCTCTGCAGCGTCCGTCGTTGCTGGAGCAGCACGGAAGGTGGCCACGGAGGATGCCATGAGAGCAGAGCTGTCGGCCACCCAGCGGATGGTGAGGAAGGCTTTTTGTTCGTTGGGCGGCGTTGACACTGAAGATCTGTCGATGGCCATCAGCCGTTACGACGAGCTCGTGATGGCACTGATGCTCAGGTGCAAGGAGCCGGCGCTGCCATATGCAACCGTTGCCGCTGCTGGACTGCCTCCGAAGCCCCAGGCCACGCCAACCGCTGCACCGCGGACCAAAATCCGCGAGACGTGGTCGGCGGTGGTCAAATGTGCTGACCCAGCACTGACTGGGAAGCAAATTGCGGAAAAGGTGAGGACTGAGGTTGCCCCAGCTCTAGGAGTTAGGGTGCACGAGGTGCGGGAGCTCCGACGAGGCGGTGGTGCGATTATCCGCACCCCCTCTGTCGGTGAGCTCCAGAAAGTGGTGCTGAGTAAGAAGTTCGCCGAAGCGGGGCTCAACGTGACCAGGAACGTCGCCGAGAAGCCCAAGGTGGTAGTCTACGACGTGGACACCCAAATCGGGCCGGAGGAGTTTATGAAGGAGCTCTTCAATAACAACTTCGAGGATGTGCCAGCGGCCGAATTCTGCAAGGCAGTGCACCTGGCGACCAAGCCATGGTCAGTCGCCGACGGTGCCACTGTCAATGTGACATTAGAGGTTGATGAGAAGGCCATGACAAAGCTTGATGGCGGTCGAGTATATATAAAGTGGTTTTCCTACCGATGTCGGTCGCAGGTCCGCACCTATGCCTGCCATAGGTGCGTCGGATTTGACCACAGGGTCAGCGACTGTAAGCAGAAGGCGAACGTCTGCCGCCAGTGCGGACTCGTAGGCCACAACGCAGCAAGGTGCCAAAACCCGGTGGACTGCCGGAATTGCCGCTATAAAGGGCAACCTTCGGGGCATTTTATGCTCTCGGGTGACTGCCCGATATACGGTGCGGTGCTAGCGAGGGTGCAAGCTAGACATTAAATGTTTAGCTTCATCCAAGCGAACTGTGGCCGAGGCCGAGCCGCGACCATCGAGCTTGGAGTCCGATTACGGGAGTCCAGTTCGGTGTTCGCGCTGGTGCAGGAGCCGTATCTTGGCGGCGACGGGATGGATGTCCTGCCTGAAGGCATGAGGATCTTCACTGACCGGCGAGGGAAGGCAGCCATCCTAGTGGATCACCAGGATGTCATCTGCATGCCATTGGAGCCCCTCACCACCGATTACGGCGTGTGCTTGCTAGTCAAAGGGAGTTTTGGCTCAATCTTCCTTTGCTCAGCATACTGCCAATTCGATGCACCTTTGGAACCGTACCTTCGGTACATGGATGCGGTCCTGCTGCAGGCCAGCAGTACCCCCGCAATCCTGGGCCTCGACGCGAACGCAGCATCCCCTATGTGGTTTAGTAAGCAACCTCAGCATGCTGAGGGGCTGACTAACCACAGTCAGGGTGAGCTGCTGTCTGAGTGGATGCTGGATGCAAGAGCCGCAGCCCTAAACCAGCCAACAGGGGTGTACACGTTCGATAACTACAGAGCGAAAAGCGATATCGACGTGACGATCGTCAACGTTGCAGCATCTATGTGGGCCACATATGAGTGGAGAGTGGACGAGTGGGAGTTGAGTGATCACAACATGATTAATGTTGTGGCCGAACCAACTACCACGAGCACAGTTGAGAGCATAGCTCCTGTGCCGTCCTGGAACCTCTCCAATGCACGCTGGCGATTGTTTGAAGAGGAGATGGTGAGCCGGGCAACCGGACTTCCGGAAGACTTCTCTGAGTCGCCGTTGGACCAGCAAGTTTCAACCCTGTGCAGAATAGTACACGATGTGTGCGACGATGTACTGGGAAGAAGGACGCCAGGATCGCCTAGCAGGAGAGCCAGTTGGTGGACCGCCGACCTCTGCGCTGCACGGCACGAAGTCCGGAGACTTCGGCGCCGAATCCAGGATGCCCGGCGTCGTGATGACGATGCCGCTGCAGAGCCACTTTTGACCGAGCTGAGGCGTGCCTCAGCCGGTTATAAGAAGCTCATCTGGAGGGCGAAAATGGACAGCTGGAAACGCTTCGTGGGAGAAAACGCAAATGATCCATGGGGGCGCGTCTACAAGATTTGCCGAGGCCGCAGAAAGTGCACGGAGATTGGGTGCCTCCGCGTAAATGGCGAGATGGTCACCGACTGGGGTGATTGTGCACGAGTGCTCCTCCGCAACTTTTTCCCAGTTGCGGAGTCTGATGCACCGATTGCCATTGCGGAGGAAGTCCCACCGGCCCTTGAAGAATTCGAGGTTGATGCTTGTGTCGCCAGGTTGAAGAGCAAGCGCTCTCCCGGCATGGACGGCATCAATGGCACAATCTGCAAGGCAGTCTGGCGCGCCATACCTCAGCACCTGACAGCGCTTTATTCCCGATGCATCCAATCGGGGTACTTTCCCAGCGAGTGGAAGTGTCCACGAGTAGTGGCGCTACTCAAGGGACCCGAGAAGGACAAGTGCGAGCCCTCGTCGTACCGTGGAATATGCCTGCTGCCTGTTTTTGGCAAGGTGCTCGAGGCAATCATGGTGAATCGCGTTAGAGAAGTTCTTCCGGAAGGCTGCAGATGGCAGTTCGGATTTCGCCAAGGACGATGTGTGGAGGATGCTTGGAGGCACGTAAAGAGCAGTGTTTACGCCAGCCCGGCGAAATACGTGCTCGGCATTTTCGTGGACTTCAAAGGAGCATTCGACAACGTCGAGTGGAGTGCTGCACTGCGCCGACTAACCGACTTGGGATGCCGGGAAATGAGCCTGTGGCAGAGCTTTTTCTCCGGCCGAAGAGCAGTGATCCGAAGCAGTTCCGGTACAGTCGATGTGCCGGTAACTAGAGGTTGCCCGCAGGGGTCAATCAGCGGCCCATTTATTTGGGATATGCTGATGGATGTACTGCTACAGCGCCTTGAGACGTATTGCCCGCTCAGTGCATACGCGGATGATCTGCTGCTTCTCATCGAGGGAAATTCCCGAGCCGCGTTGGAGGAAAAAGGAGCGCGACTAATGTCCATCGTTGAAGCGTGGGGGAAGGAAATTGGCGTTGCCGTTTCCACCAGCAAGACGGTTATAATGCTGCTTAAGGGTCACCTAAAACGGGGACGAGCCCCTACGGTAAAGTTTGCTGGAGCAAACCTGCCGTATGTGGTTAGTTGTCGGTACTTGGGCATCACGGTCAGTAAAGGAATGAAATTCCTTACGCATATTGCTTCGCTTCGCCAGCGGATGACCGGAGTCGTTGGAGCATTGGCGCGTGTGCTGCGAGTCGACTGGGGTCTCAGTCCTCGAGCCAGGCGGACCATATATGCCGGACTCATGGCGCCTTGTGCGCTGTTTGGTGCCTCAGTATGGTATAAAACCGCTGAACAAGCTGCAGCCAGAAGGCGACTAAATTCCTGCCATAGGATGATCCTGCTTGGATGCCTTCCGGTATGCCGAACAGTGTCCACCGTGGCACTGCAGGTTCTTGCTGGAGCTCCCCCGCTTGACTTGGCTGCTAAGCAATTAGCAGTCAAATACAAGCTAAAACGTGGATACCCGTTGGAGGTAAACGACTGGCTCTATGGCGAGGACATTTATGGTCTTAGCCGAGATCAGAGAATGATGCGGATAGAGGAGTGCTTGCTGCTGGACTGGCAGAGGAGATGGAGTGACGATAGCGAGCCCGGGCGGGTGACGCGCAAGTTCATTCCAGACGCTTCCTTCGTTTATCGAAATCCAGACTTTGGATTCTCGATGATGGCATCATTCCTGATCACAGGGCATGGGTCGTTGAATGCATTTTTACGCAGCAGGCAACTTAGTGACACTGCCGCATGCTCATGTGGCAATCCTGAGGAGGACTGGAAGCACGTGCTCTGTGTCTGTCCCCTGTATGCGGATTTGCGAGACCTCGATGGACTTGGTGTGCAGCAAGTTGGCGTAACCTGGGATGTCAGCAGGATTCTGGAGGATCCGGACAGAACCCGGCGACTTATTGAGTTCGCTGAGGAGGCGTTCCGCAGGAGGAGGGGTGTTTAACCCAACTTCTTTGCCGTGTGGCTAGCGGCGAAGAATACTGCCACAGCCCGCCGTTGCTTGTCGTAGGAGGCGACTAATATGGTAAGGGTGCCCTATCCGAGCTTGTCGGAGCTAAAGGGGTGAGGCCCACCGAGCCTGTAATTTCGGTACCACGGGTTGAGCAGTGCTCCAAGACTGCTCATTGAGGTAGGCCCCCTTGTGGGAGTATCGTGGTGGCTGTGGTTGACACCCAAATCGCGGGCAGGGCCCTCGGGCCCGACGTGGAGTTGCGTTACACAACCTGGTGCTGTGACCATTAGATCAGTAGAGATGTTAGATAGATCTCGCCCCTCGCAAAGGGGGAGTGCACGCCCGGCAAGCGTACACTCGAAATTGCACCGGGGTAGTCGCTTCGATGTCGGCTCTTCCTATCATTGTGAAGCAAAATTCACCAAGCGTTGGATTGTTCACCCATGCAAGGGAACGTGAGCTGGGTTTAGACCGTCGTGAGACAGGTTAGTTTTACCCTACTAATGACAAAACGTTGTTGCGACAGCATTCCTGCGTAGTACGAGAGGAACCGCAGGTACGGACCAATGGCACAATACTTGTTCGAGCGAACAGTGGTATGACGCTACGTCCGTTGGATTATGCCTGAACGCCTCTAAGGTCGTATCCGTGCTGGACTGCAATGATAAATAAGGGGCAATTTGCATTGTATGGCTTCTAAACCATTTAAAGTTTGTTATTCATTTTATAAACGACAATGGATGTGATGCCAATGTAATTTGTAACATAGTAAATTGGGAGGATCTTCGATCACCTTATGCCGCGCTAGTTACATATAAAAGCATTATTTAATACAATGACAAAGCCTAGAATCAATTGTAAACGACTTTTGTAACAGGCAAGGTGTTGTAAGTGGTTGAGCAGCTGCCATACTGCGATCCACTGAAGCTTATCCTTTGCTTGATGATTCGATACATAATAATATAATAAAATATATTTGGTGGTGTATATCTTGAATAAAATAATATTATTTTATTTTTGTATACTCACCAATATGTCTTATAATTTTGTATATATTGATGGTGCTACATATATATACAAAACCAACCTATAAGTGAACTATACTTGAAAGGTAGCCAAATGCCTCGTCATCTTATTAGTGACGCGCATATTTGATTATATATGCAAACATGAACTATACATTCTAGGTAGCCAAATGCCTCGTCATCTTATTAGTGATGCGCATATTTGATTATATGCAAACATGAACTATACCATCTTAGGTAGCCAAATGCCTCGTCATCTTATTAGTGACGCGCATATTTGATTATATGCAAACATGAACTATACCATCTTTGGTAGCCAAATGCCTCGTCATCTTATTAGTGACGCGCACATTCCTTTACGGAATATTTGATTATATGCAAACATATATTAAAAAGCTATATTAAAATGATGAATGAACTATATATGAAAACAATAAGTTTAAAGAATATTGCGTATTTCTTGGACTTGGAAAATAAAGGAATTGGGCTAGTTTGATATATAGCAATATTTCTTTACGGAATACTAATTATAAATAACAAGAAAATATATTGAGTTATTTTATGGTTATAATATGCAAACAATATATGGAAAATGTTATATTAATAAAGACATGAAAATATATTGAAATGTTGTAGTATATGTTATAGTATATATATGCAAACAATATATGGAAAATGTAATATTAAAATGACATGAAAATATATTCCCATACTGAAATTATTGATTATAAGCAAACAATGTATGAAAAATACAAAATAATAAAATTACATGAAAATATATTGAATTATTTTATGGTTATAATATGCAAAAATATATAGAAATGAAATATTAATAAAGACATAAAAAATATATTGAAATTTTGTAGTATGGTATGAAAACAACATATGGAAAATGTAATATTAAAAATGACATGAAAATTTATTCCTATACGAAATATTTGATTATATAATAATAATAATAAAATAATTGATAAGCAAACAATGTATGAAAAATTTAAAATAATAAAAATTTTTAGTATAATATGCAAACAATATATGGAAAATGTTAAATTGATAAAGACATGAAAATATATTGAAATTTTGTAGTATGGTATGAAAACAACATATGGAAAATGTAATATTAAAATTGACTTGAAAAATTTATTCCTATACGAAATAATTGATTATAAGCAAACAATGTATGAAAAATTCACATGTCCCATAAGGTTCATGTTTTAATTGCATGTATTAGCTCTAGAATTACCACAGTTATCCAAGTAACTGTTAACGATCTAAGGAACCATAACTGATATAATGAGCCTTTGCGGTTTCACTTTTTAATTCGTGTACTTAGACATGCATGGCTTAATCTTTAAGACAAGCATATAACTACTGGCAGGATCAACCAGAATAATGTTTTTCTTTATTTCATATTTCTTTCATATTATTGAATAGAAATTAGCAATATAAATTTTATAGATGATCGTTAAATATATTGTGTTTTTTTTTAAATCGAGTACGGCCATTTTATATAGCTATCGTATTCGCAGCATATGAATATTTTATTCTGACTTTCATTTACCCAAGAGTTGTCATTAGTTTTGCAAGGTGACTTTATTTATTTTTATTTATCTTTATTTTCAACACAATTTTAATATATATATATCTCTATAGAAAATTTGTATATACATATTTCATTCAAAATATTATTTTATTTCCAACATACATAATTGTATCACACATACAATTTTTGTTTAACCAATATTATTATATTGAATTAAATCATTTGTAATTTGATGATAAATTTAAAATTTATAATTTTCGTAAATTTTGACTTTGGTAATATATTAATATAAAACCAAGTACATATAAAATAGTTACATATAAATGAAACTAATATCATTTCGTGCAGCAAATGAATGCAGTAATATCATAATATAATATTATGCAAACATTGAATCGGTAGGATCAAATATAAAATAAATTATATCAGCCTACCGCCATAAATTAACGATAATAATTGGAAACTAGAATTGTTTTTCATTTTGGCCTTTGTTTCAACTATATTATCTTTGTAATAAATATATATCGCTAAGCCAAAATTCTAAGATTCGCATTCGAGTCTAGAAAACAAATTTTATACGATAAATATTTATATTTTCACCATTAATTATTAGTATTGACAAAAATATATGAAACCACATAACATTTTGAACAATACTTGATGAACAACCACTGCTCATCATATATAGGTTTTTGCACCAATGTCCTCAAAGCGGGCATTTATAATTGGACTTTCCACCCAACTTATGTAATCTCCTATATATATATAGAGATATATTATAAGCCATATCAAAATATACAAATTATTGCATATTTCATATAATACGACCAATATTTTGTATTATATTACAAAATATCTTATAACATTGAACAAAATATATGACAAGCAAATATTTTGAACAATGGCCGGTTGGCAACCACTGCCTACCTATATAGGTTTTTGTCCCACTGTCCGTCAACGGCGTACTTATCGTATGGGAAAAATGGTATATATAGGAAAAATACCAATAATCGTACCAAAATACGCAAATAATTCAAAATTATTGCATATTTCATATAATACGACCAATATCTTGTATTATATAACAAAATATCTTATAACATTGAACAAAATATATGACAAGCAAATATTTTGAACAATGGCCGGTCGGCAACCACTGCCTACCTATATAGGTTTTTGTCCCACTGTCCGTCAACGGCGTACTTATCGTATGGGAAAAATGGTATATATAGGAAAAATACCAATAATCGTACCAAAATAAGCAGATAATTCAAAATTATTGCATATTTCATATAATACGACCAATATTTTGTATTATATTACAAAATATCTTATAACATTGAACAAAATATATGACAAGCAAATATTTTGAACAATGGCCGGTCGGCAACCACTGCCTACCTATATAGGTTTTTGTCCCACTGTCCGTCAACGGCGTACTTATCGTATGGGAAAAATTGTATATATAGGAAAATACCAATAATCGTACCAAAATACGCAAATAATTCAAAAGTATTGCATATTTCATATAATACGACCAATATCTTGTATTATATTACAAAATATCTTATAACATTGAACAAAATATATGACAAGCAAATATTTTGAACAATGGCCGGTCGGCAACCACTGCCTACCTATATAGGTTTTTGTCCCACTGTCCGTCAACGGCGTACTTATCGTATGGGAAAAATGGTATATATAGGAAAAATATCAATAATCGTACCAAATACGCAAATAATTCAAAATTATTGCATATTTCATATAACATGTCAAAAATTGGCAAAATATTTATTTGTTTAAATTTTTAAACTGAGTATGCAGATTTATTGTTTTCATAAAACCTAACATAGAACTGCTTTCCGAATTGAAATTAAGGCTGTTTTAGCTTAGGTTTGACTATTTTGTTTTCGATTTTTCCAAGAAATGTTCATTTAAAAAAAAAAAATTATTGTGAAAATTTAAGTTTTCTCAAGCTCCTCTTATTGCCAAAAGGGAGTGATAGCAAAAAGCCGTGTATTTTCGGATTCGTCATTAAAATTGCAAGCATTTAAAACCAAAATATTGAAAAATATCAGAATTTTTTTTTTTTTTTTGATTTTTCAAAATTTTAGAAGGTCGGGTTCATAAAATATAAAAATTGGCAAAATATTTATTTGTTTAAATTTTAAACTGAGTATGCAGATTTATTGTTTTCATAAAACCTAACATAGAACTGCTTTCCGAATTGAAATTAAGGCTGTTTTAGCTTAGTTATGACTATTTTTGTTTTCGATTTTTCCAAGAAATGTTCATATTAAAAAAAAAATTATTGTGAAAATTTAAGTTTTTCTCAAGCTCCTCTTATTGCCAAATAGGGAGTGATAGCAAAAAGCCGTGTATTTTCGGATTCGTCATTAAAATTGCAAGCATTTAAAACCAAAATATTGAAAATATCAGAATTTTTTTTTTTTTTGATTTTTCAAAATTTTAGAAGGTCGGGGTTCATAAAATATGTAAAAATTGGCAAAATATTTATTTGTTTAAATTTTAAACTGAGTATGCAGATTTATTGTTTTCATAAAACCTAACATAGAACTGCTTTCCGAATTGAAATTAAGGCTGTTTTACCTTAGTTATGACTATTTTTGTCTTCGATTTTCCAAGAAATGTTCATATTTAAAAAAAATTATTGTGAAAATTTAAGGTTTTCTCAAGCTCCTCTTATTGCCAAAAGGGAGTGATAGCAAAAGCCGTGTATTTTCGGATTCGTCATTAAAATTGCAATATCAGAAATTTTTTTTTTTTAATTTTTCAAAATTTAAGAAGGGGTTCATAAAATATGTAAAAAATTGGCAAAATATTTATTTGTTTAAATTTTTAAACTAAGTATGCAGATTTATTGTTTTCATAAACCCAACATAGAACAGCTTTCCGAATTGAAATTAAGGCTGTTTTAGCTTAGTTATGACTATTTTTGTTTTCGATTTTCCAAGAAATGTTCATATTTAATAAAAAAATTATTGTGAAAATTTAAGGTTTTCTCAAGCTCCTCTTATTGCCAAAAGGGAGTGATAGCAAAAGCCGTGTATTTTCGGATTCTTCATTAAAATTGCAAGCATTTAAAACCAAAATATTGAAAAAATCAGAATTTTTTTTTTTTCAAAATTTTAGAAGGTCGGGGTTCATAAAACATGTCAAAATTGGCAAAATGTTTATTTGTTTAAATTTTTAAACTGAGTATGCAGATTTATTGTTTTCATAAAACCTAACATAGAACAGCTTTCCGAATTGAAATTAAGGCTGTTTTAGATTAGTTATGACTATTTTTATCTTCAATTTTTCCAAGAAATGTTCATATTAAAAAAAAAAATTATTGTGAAAAGTTAAGGTTTTCTCGAGCTCCTCCTATTGCCAAAAAGGGAGTGATAGCAAAAAGCCGTGTATTTTCGGATTCGTCATTAAAATTGCAAGCATTTAAAACCAAAATGTTGAAAAATATCAGAAAAATTTTTTTTTTTTGATTTTTCAAAATTTTAGAAGGTCGGGGTTCATAAAATATGTTATGTTAGGTTAGGTTAGGGCGGCGGCTGACACAAGGTCAACCCACTTAGGCAATCACTGGCCCATTGTGATACCGCATGGATCTTTTATACCCTCTTACCACAAAGTTAGAAAGAGTCCCAGCCCGCTTCTCTAATGAAACCTGCTATTTTCTTCGGGGGACAGCTGCTAATTCAGCTAGATTGTGGAGAAAATATTTTCCTAAATACTTTTCATACGCCTGATTAGGGCCACACAGGAGCAGAAGAAGTGCTCTACTGATTCTACTTCTTCCTCGTTTTGACAACTTCTACAGAAGTCGTTGTTTTGGACGTTTAGTCGGGATGCGTGGGCTCCTACGAGCCAGTGGCCTGTGATTGCTCTAATCACAGCTGAGCACTGTGTGCGATGTAGACTGAAAAGCATTTTTGTGCGTTTGACGTCGACTTTAGGCCATGTTTGGCGACTGATGTTGCAGTGTGTGGTGTTGTTCCACATTTCTTGTACAAGGGATCTGAAAATTTCCCTTGTCCTGAGCTTAAAAGTGGCTAGGGGCATACGGAAGTCCTCCTTGTCTGGAAGGAGAACTGTGGTAGTGCCGCGTCTGGCCAGTTCATCAGCTATTTCGTTCCCCTTAATATTTTGGTGCCCTGGCACCCAGACTAGGAGATAACGAACTGCTGTGCCATCTCTTGAAGAGATTTGCGGCAGTTGTTCACTATCGTCGAGTTTGAGGATAGCGCACGAAGTGATTTTATTGCTGCCTGACTGTCTGAGTAAATGTTTATTACTCCGTTTATGAGGCTAGAGTGGCGTAGGCAACTAAGAGCCTCGCTTATGGCGAGAATCTCTGCCTGAAAAACGCTGCAGTGGTCCGGAAGACGGAAGTGTATTTTAGTATTTAGTTGTTCGCAGAAGACTCCTCCTCCAACTCGATTGTCGAGTTTGGAGCCGTCTGTGAAGAAATTTATGCAGTCCTTTTGTCCAAAGGGACTTGCCACCCAGGCCTCCCTGGAGGAAAGACTGTTTTGAACGATGTAGAAGTGTGTTCTACGGGTATGCAATAATCTGTTAATTGCTTGCTTGCGCCCACTGATAGGATGGATGAGTGCCCATATTGATGGACTGTCCAGCAGTTTGCGTCTCTCAGACGTCGTGCTGTGATGGTGGCGGTTTCCTTTGCCACTAGCAGAATTGGTGATATGCTAGTAATAGCGTTGAGCGCTTCACTAGAGGTTGTTCTAAGAGCTCCTGTCATGCATAGTTGAGCTACTCTTTGCACCTTGTTGAGCGCCTTGAGTTTAGAACTATACAATAGCGCTGGCCACCAAATGGATACCCCATACAGGAGGATGGGTCTAACTATGGCGCTGTATAGCCAGCTGACTACAGACGGGGACATCCCCCATTTTAGGCCTACTGCCTTTTTACAAGTGAAGAGTGCAATGTTGGCTTTTCGCACTCTATCCGCTATAGTGAGATTCCAGTTCAGTTTCTTGTCTAGTACAAGCCCCAAGTATTTTGCACTGTCGCTAAACTCTAGAACGGAACCATTTAATTTTGGGGCAGATAACTTTGGGATCTTAGTCTTTCTGGAGAAGAGAATAAGGTCGGTTTTACTAGGGTTTACGTTTAACCCGCTTTCGGACGCCCATCTTGACAGTTTTCTTAATTTAACTGTCATAATGTCACATAGGCTTTGTGGAAATTTTCCCCGCAGCATAACAACCACATCATCCGCATAAGCAATAATCTTGCACCCTCCGTCTTCTATATCGCGTAGCTGCGTGTTTACCGCTAAGTTCCATAGAAGCGGAGAGAGTACCCCTTGAGGAGTACCCCTGCTGACGTGCCTGCACAGAGTAGATGCTCCTAGTGAAGAGGTCACTTTCCTGCTCAGGAGCAGCTGCGTGACTAATCTCACCAACTGAGCATCTACCCCAAGGCTCAGCATTGCGTTGGTTATTGCCCTTGAGTCGATGTTATTGAAAGCTCCTTCTATGTCCAAGAAGGCGGCTAGAGTATACTCCTTGTCTTGCAGGGATTTTTCTATACTGGATATGACAGAGTGAAGTGCTGTTTCTGTCGATTTGCCTTTACGGTATGCATGCTGAGATTCAGATAGCAGAGAGGGATTGATTGATGTTCTCAGGTGCAGCCCTATCAATCTTTCCAAGGTTTTTAGAAGGGAAGGAGGACAGGCTTATCGGCCTGAGATCCTTCGGTGTTGTGTGAGAGGCTTTGCCGGCCTTGGGTATAAAGACTACTTTGGACGTTAGCCAGGAATCGGGAATTTTGCCTAACGCCATAATGTTCTTGAAGATGGCTTTTAGCCAAGGGACAGAGAGATCTTCCCCTGCTGCAACTGTGCAGGAAAAATCCCATCAGGGCCTGGAGATTTATAGGAGCGAAGCTATTTATAGCCCATTTAATGTTGGATTCAGTCATAATGCTATCCAATGATCTTACCGGGTGGTATGGTTGTGGGTCGTTTGTTTGGGGACCTAAGGTGTTTCCTGGAAAATGCGTGTCTATTAATAGCGTCAGTGTTTCTTCGCTAGAAGAAGTCCACGAGTCGTCCTGTTTCTTGAGATAGCCCAGATTCGAGGATGACTTCGAGAGTACTTTTCGTAATCTTGCAGCTTCCGAAGAGGAATCAATTCCCGAACAGAATTTTCTCCAATCCTCTCTTTTGCCTGTCTAATGAGCTTTTTTAATTTAGCTAGACTGTGTTTGTACTCAGACCAATGTTGTTCACAACTTAGTCTTTTGCTCTGTTGAAGAGTTTCCTACAATCCCCCTCAGCTTGTCTATTTCTTGATTTCACCAGGGTGGTTTCCATTTGCCTCTCGGCTTGCTGATTGGACAGGATGCTTTATAAGCGCTGTCGTGAGAAGAGTGAGGTGTTCCTCCGATGGAGAAATCTGCTCTGGTGGAACTGGAAGGGCTTTAGCCAGTCTATTTTAAAGGCTGGCCAGTTGGTTCTACAGGGGTTTGAGAACGTTACTGGTTCAGGGTTGGGAGAGCACAATCGTGTGTCAATATATTTGTGATCCGAGAAGGAGTGTTCTTTAGAAACGCTCCACCCTATAAGTTGGTCATGTATGCAATTAGAAATAAAGGTTAGGTCTATGACCTCCTCCCTGTCCTTAATTACAAAAGTGGGGTCGTTTCCCTATTACAGATAAGTAGGTTAGTGGAGAGAAGGTATTCAAAAAGTAACTCACCCCTCTCAATTGTGTTGGTGCTGCCCCACATCTCGTGGTGGGCATTTGCGTCGCATCCGATCAACAGGCCAGTGCCCCGATCTTCGCAGTCCTTAACGAGTTCCCTCAGTTTGCGACCCGGTATCGGATCCATTATGTCGTACGCTAAGTATGCTGACACTACACATAGCGACCTGTCTTGGAGCTCTAGACTTATCGATGTAGTGTCGGCATCGCTGTAATTATAAAGCATAAATGCACTGAGGTGCCTTTTAGCTAAAATGCAAGTGCGAGTTTTACCTTCTCCTTGGGCTGCGAGCAGATTAAATTTTGGGGTGCTGAGTCCACAAATCCTGTTGGATACAATCCAGGGTTCCTGGATCAGCACCAGATCGGCTTCGTCTCGCTAGACGAAGCATTAGGGCAGCGGAGGCTGCTTTACTGTGGTGGAGGTTGATCTGCACGACCGCTAGAGACATCGTGCAGATTTGCCTCTACCACCGTCACATCAGCATCAGCCTCCAGGTCATCCTCGGGTCCTCACTCATAGAGTCGGTTCCACCATAACCCAGCTTGCTGAAGCCCCGCAGAAAGGATGCGTCGGATATCACCGACTCGCAATCCTCCTCCTCCTTGCCTGGCTCCTCCACCTCGGTTGCCAGCACCTCCTCAACACCAGGCTCGCTCCTCTGCTTAGCCTCAATGGGTGCGGTAGAGTCCTTATTAAGGATTAGCAACACCTGACGCACTGGGCCCTGCGTCTCTTCCACCTTTGCCACCTTCCAGTCGGAGGACGGCAGGCTAGGGTTGCATCTCTGCAGCATTGACAGGATCTTCTCCGGCTCCTTAAAGGAGGACGGGATCCACATAACGGCTCTTGGCCTACTTGGAATGTCCTTCCAGTCAACAGCGACCAGCTTGGCACCCGGGTAGACCTCACCCAGTCTCGAGACGGCTGCTTTCAGAAGCTCTGCCGATCGAGACCCTTCGCACGCCATCACCTTGACGTTGCCCTGATACCACCCTGCGTCCTTGCAGATTGGTGGGGTCCAGGGTCCGCCTCCAGCACCTCGAAGCATTGTACAGCCAGTGCTGCCTCAACCCACTTCCACTGGTTCCTCGGAATTCTACCTTCCGTGTCGCCTTGGTCCAGGACTCCTAAAGGATCTTGTCCTTGGCCATCTCCGCGAAACTTTTGTTCGCCGCCACTGGCATGTGCGTGCGAATCTTCTTCGGGGCATTCTGAGCCGCACTTTCCTGGGAGCGTTGCCGCTTAGGATTCTTAGGGTCCTCTTTCGGTCTCTCCAGCACGAAATTGGGCAACACCGACTTAGCCCACTCCAGCTTCTTCAGCCACTCCGCTGAGGGGTGGTGATGTTTTCCTGCCTTTTAGGATGGCCGCGGCGGACTTCCTCTCCTCGTACCTCTCCTGCTTGGCCTTGCTTGCGGCAGACCTTCCCTTCACCCCTGCACCCGACTGAGCTGCAGCTGCGCTAGTAGCGCCTTGCTGTTCGCTCGAGGTGACAGAAGTGGTATCGGTCACCGCCTTGCATCTGACCAGGGGCGATTTAGCCCAGTTGGCTGCTGTTTCGCCGGGGTGGAGTTGACCTTAGCTCCAGTGAGCTCCGTCATTCCTCCGGTGGCAGTGACTGCCGTTGGGTTGACTTTAGGTGCGGTCACCTCTGTCATTGGTTTAGGACCCTCGGTCCTCGCCGGATTTGTGAGAGTTCCGGTCTCCTTTTTGTTGTTTGTGTATTTAGTTTGGTCCATAATTGTTCCCACGAGTGGCGGAGAAGGGGTGGTCCACCTCTCGCAGAGATCCGCAATGCGGGAGGTAAGGCTGGTTAATCCGGAGGGCGCCAGGTATCCGGATGCTCCGTTTGCGACTGGGCTAGTTTTAGAAGGGCCCCAGCCAGGCTGATCATCGGCACGGGTCGCATGACACCTTGATCCAGCCCTTCACCTTAGCCATGATAAGAGATCGCAGAGGCCTGTGGCATGGCTATGGAAAAAGCTCCGAACCAGTCTGCGAATCCCAGATCTTAGCTGGTACCGTCCCTAGGGACACTGGAGCACCATTACCAGTTGGCACCCTCGTGGAGGGTTCAGCTATAGGATTTTTGCCAACCATAAAATATGTAAAAAAAAATTGGAAAAATATTTATTTGTTTAAATTTTTAAACTGAGTATGCAGATTTATTGTTTTCATAAAACCTAACATAGAACAGCTTTCCGAATTGAAGTTTAGGCTGTTTTAGCTTAGTTATGACTATTTTTGTCTTCGATTTTCCAAGAAATGTTCACATTACAAAAAAAAAAAATTATTGTGAAAATTTAAGGTTTTCTCAAGCTCCTCTTATTGCCAAAAAGGAAGTGATAGCAAAAAGCCGTGTATTTTCGGATTCGTCATTAAAATTGCAAGCATTTAAAACCAAAATATTGAAAAATATCAGAATTTTTTTTTTTTGATTTTTCAAAATTTAAGAATGTCGGTTTTCATAAAATATGTCAAAAATTGGCAAAATATTTATTTGTTTAAATTTTTAAACTGAGTATGCAGATTTATTGTTTTCATAAAACCTAACATAGAACAGCATTCCGAATTGAAATCAAGGCTGTTTTAGCTTAGTTATGACTATTTTGTTTTCGATTTTTCCAAGAAATGTACATAAAAAAAAAAAATTATTGTGAAAATTTAAGGTTTTCTCAAGCTCCACTTATTGCCAAAAGGGAGTGATAGCAAAAGCCGTTTATTTTCGGATTCGTCATTAAAATTGCAAGCATTTAAAACCAAAATATTGAAAAACATCAGAAAAATGTTTTTTTTTGATTTTTCAAAATTTAAGAAGGTCGGGGTTCATAAAACATGTCAAAAATTGGCAAAATATTTATTTGTTTAAATTTTTAAACTGAGTATGCAGATTTATTGTTTTCATAAAACCTAACATAGAACTGCTTTCCGAATTGAAATTAAGGCTGTTTTAGCTTAGTTATGACTATTTTTGTTTTCGATTTTTCCAAGAAATGTTCATATTAAAAAAAAAAATTATTGTGAAAATTTAAGGTTTTCTCAAGCTCCTCTTATTGCCAAAAGGGAGTCATAGCAAAAAGCCGTGTATTTTCGGATTAGTCATTAAAATTGCAAGCACTTAAAACCAAAATATTGAAAAAATATCAGAATTTTTTTTTTTCAAAATTTTAGAAGGTCGGGGTTCATAAAATATGTCAAAAATTGGCAAAATATTTATTTGTTTAAATTTTTAAACTGAGTATGCAGATTAATTGTTTTCATAAAACCTAACATAGAACAGCTTCCGAATTGAAATTAAGGCTGTTTTAGATTAGTTATGACTATTTTTGTCTTCAATTTTTCCAAGAAATGTTCATATTAAAAAAAAATTATTGTGAAAATTTAAGGTTTTCTCAAGCTCCTCTTATTGCCAAAAGGGAGTGATAGCAAAAGCCGTGTATTTTCGGATTCGTCATTAAAATTGCAAGCATTTAAAACCAAAATGTTGAAAAATATCAGAATTTTTTTTTTGATTTTCAAAATTTTAGAAGGTCGGGGTTCATAAAATATGTCAAAATTGGCAAAATATTTATTTGTTTAAATTTTTAAACTGAGTATGCAGATTTATTGTTTTCATAAAACTTAACATAGAACAGCTTTCCGAATTGAAGTTTAGGCTGTTTCAGCTTAGTTATGACTATTTTGTCTTCGATTTTTCCAAGAAATGTTCAAATTAAAAAAAATTATTGTGAAAATTTAAGGTTTTCTCAAGCTCCTCTTATTGCCAAAAGGGAGTGATAGCAAAAGCCGTGTATTTTCGGATTCGTCATTAAAATTGCAAGCATTTAAAACCAAAATATTGAAAATATCAGAATTTTTTTTTTTTGATTTTTCAAAATTTAAGAATGTCGAGGTTCATAAAATATGTCAAAATTGGCAAAATGTTTATTTGTTTAAATTTTTAAACTGAGTATGCAGATTTATTGTTTTCATAAACCTAACATAGAACAGCATTCCGAATTGAAATTAAGGCTGTTTTAGCTTAGTTATGACTATTTTTGTTTTCGATTTTTCAAGAAATGTACATAAAAAAAAATTATTGTGAAAATTTAAGGTTTTCTCAAGCTCCTCTTATTGCCAAAAGGGAGTGATAGCAAAAGCCGTTTATTTTCGGATCTGTCATTAAAATTGCAAGCATTTAAAACCAAAATATTGAAAAACATCAGAAATTTTTTTTTGATTTTCAAAATTTAAAATATGTTAAAATTGGCAAAATATTTATTTGTTTAAATTTTTAAACTAAGTATGCAGATTTATTGTTTTCATACAACCTAACATAGAACAGCTTTCCGAATTGAAATTAAGGCTGTTTTAGCTTAGTTATGACTATTTTGTTTTCGATTTTTTCAAGAAATGTTCATATAAAAAAAAAAATTATTGTGAAAATTTAAGGTTTTCTCAAGCTCCTCTTATTGCCAAAAGGGAGTGATAGCAAAAAGCCGTTTATTTTCGGATTCGTCATTAAAATTGCAAGCATTTAAAACCAAAATATTGAAAAACATCAGAAAATTTTTTTTTTGATTTTTCAAAATTTAAGAAGGGTTCATAAAACATGTCAAAATTGGCAAAATATTTATTTGTTTAAATTTTTAAACTGAGTATGCAGATTTATTGTTTTCATAAAACCTAACATAGAACTGCTTTCCGAATTGAAATTAAGGCTGTTTTAGCTTAGTTATGACTATTTTTGTTTTCGATTTTCCAAGAAATGTTCATATTAAAAAAAAAAAATTATTGTGAAAATTTAAGGTTTTCTCAAGCTCCTCTTATTGCCAAAAAGGAGTGATAGCAAAAGCCGTGTATTTTCGGATTCGTCATTAAAATTGCAAGCATTTAAAACCAAAATATTGAAAAACATCAGAAAATTTTTTTTTTGATTTTTCAAAATTTAAGAAGGGTTCATAAAACATGTCAAAATTGGCAAAATATTTATTTGTTTAAATTTTTAAACTGAGTATGCAGATTTATTGTTTTCATAAAACCTAACATAGAACTGCTTTCCGAATTGAAATTAAGGCTGTTTTAGCTTAGTTATGACTATTTTGTTTTCGATTTTTCCAAGAAATGTTCATATTAAAAAAAAAAATTATTGTGAAAATTTAAGGTTTTCTCAAGCTCCTCTTATTGCCAAAAGGGAGTGATAGCAAAAAGCCGTGTATTTTCGGATTCGTCATTAAAATTGCAAGCATTTAAAACCAAAATACAAAAATATCAGAATTTTTTTTTTTCAAAATTTTAGAAGGTCGGGGTTCATAAAATATGTCAAAATTGGCAAAATATTTATTTGTTTAAATTTTTAAACTGAGTATGCAGATTTATTGTTTTCATAAAACCTAACATAGAACAGCTTTCCGAATTGAAATTAAGGCTGTTTTAGCTTAGTTATGACTATTTTTGTCTTCAAATTTTCCAAGAAATGTTCATATTAAAAAAAAAAAATTATTGTGAAAATTTAAGGTTTTCTCAAGCTCCTCTTATTGCCAAAAAGGGAGTGATAGCAAAAGCCGTGTATTTTCGGATTCGTCATTAAAATTGCAAGCATTTAAAACCAAAATATTGAAAAATATCAGAAATTTTTTTTTGATTTTTCAAAATTTAAAATATGTCAAAAATTGGCAAAATATTTATTTGTTTAAATTTTTAAACTGAGTATGCAGATTTATTGTTTTCATAAAACCTAACATAGAACAGCTTTCCGAATTGAAATTAAGGCTGTTTTAGCTTAGTTATGACTATTTTGTTTCGATTTTCCAAGAAATGTTCATATTAAAAAAAAAATTATTGTGAAAATTTAAGGTTTTCAAGCCTCTTATTGCCAAAAAGGGAGTGATAGCAAAAGCCGTGTATTTTCGGATCTGTCATTAAAATTGCAAGCATTTAAAACCAAAATATTGAAAAATATCAGAAAAATTTTTTTTTTGATTTTTCAAAATTTGAAGGGTTCATAAAATATGTCAAAATTGGCAAAATATTTATTTGTTTAAATTTTTAAACTGAGTATGCAGATTTATTGTTTTCATAAACCTAACATAGAACAGCTTTCCGAATTGAAATTAAGGCTGTTTTAGCTTAGTTATGACTATTTTTGTTTCGATTTTCCAAGAAATGTTCATATTAAAAAAATTATTGTGAAAATTTAAGGTTTTCAAGCTCCTCTTATTGCCAAAAAGGGAGTGATAGCAAAAGCCGTTTATTTTCGGATCTGTCATTAAAATTGCAAGCATTTAAAACCAAAATATTGAAAAATATCAGAATTTTTTTTTTGATTTTCAAAATTTAAATATGTCAAAATTGGCAAAATATTTATTTGTTTAAATTTTAAACTGAGTATGCAGATTTATTGTTTTCATAAAACCTAACATAGAACAGCTTTCCGAATTGAAATTGCTATTGTTTTAGCTTAGTTATGACTATTTTTGTTTTCGATTTTTCCAAGAAATGTTCATATTAAAAAAAAAAATTATTGTGAAAATTTAAGGTTTTCTCAAGCTCCTCTTATTGCCAAAAAGGAGGATAGCAAAAGCCGTGTATTTTCGATTCGTCATTAAAATTGCAGCATTTAAAACCAAAATATTGAAAATATCAGAAAATTTTTTTTTTGATTTTTCAAAATTTAAGAAGGTCGGGGTTCATAAACATGTCAAAAATTGGCAAAATATTTATTTGTTTAAATTTTTAAACTGAGTATGCAGATTTATTGTTTTCATAAAACCTAACATAGAACTGCTTTCCGAATTGAAATTAAGGCTGTTTTAGCTTAGTTATGACTATTTTTGTCTTCGATTTTCCAAGAAATGTTCATATTAAAAAAAAATTATTGTGAAAATTTAAGGTTTTCAAGCCCTCTTATTGCCAAAAGGGAGTGATAGCAAAAGCCGTGTATTTTCGGATTCGTCATTAAAATTGCAAGCATTTAAAACCAAAATATTGAAAAATATCAGGAATTTTTTTTTTTTCAAAATTTTAGAAGGTCGGGGTTCATAAAATATGTCAAAAATTGGCAAAATATTTATTTGTTTAAATTTTAAACTGAGTATGCAGATTTATTGTTTTCATAAACCTAACATAGAACTGCTTTCCGAATTGAAATTAAGGCTGTTTTAGCTTAGTTATGACTATTTTTGTCTTGATTTTTCCAAGAAATGTTCATATTAAAAAAAAAAAATTATTGTGAAAATTTAAGGTTTTCTCAAGCTCCTCTTATTGCCAAAAAGGAGTGATAGCAAAAAGCCGTGTATTTTCGGATCTGTCATTAAAATTGCAAGCATTTAAAACCAAAATATTGAAAATATCAGAAAATTTTTTTTTTTGATTTTCAAAATTTTAGAAGGTCGGGGTTCATAAAATATGTCAAAAATTGGCAAAATATTTATTTGTTTAAATTTTTAAACTGAGTATGCAGATTTATTGTTTTCATAAAACCTAACATAGAACAGCTTCCGAATTGAAATTAAGGCTGTTTTAGCTTAGTTATGACTATTTTGTTTTCGATTTTTCCAAGAAATGTTCATACAAAAAAAAAATTATTGTGAAAATTTAAGGTTTTCAAGCTCCTTATTGCCAAAAGGGAGTGATAGCAAAAGCCGTGTATTTTCGGATCTGTCATTAAAATTGCAAGCATTTAAAACCAAAATATTGAAAATATCAGAAATTTTTTTTGATTTTTCAAAATTTAAAATATGTCAAAAATTGGCAAAATATTTATTTGTTTAAATTTTTAAACTGAGTATGCAGATTTATTGTTTTCATAAAACCTAACATAGAACAGCTTTCCGAATTGAAATTAAGGCTGTTTTAGCTTAGTTATGACTATTTTGTTTTCGATTTTTCCAAGAAATGTTCATATTAAAAAAAAAAATTATTGTGAAAATTTAAGGTTTTCTCAAGCCTCTTATTGCCAAAAGGGAGTGATAGCAAAAAGCCGTGTATTTTCGGATTCGTCATTAAAATTGCAAGCATTTAAAACCAAAATATTGAAAAATATCAGAAATTTTTTTTTGATTTTTCAAAATTTAAGAAGGTCGGGGTTCATAAAATATGTCAAAATTGGCAAAATATTTATTTGTTTAAATTTTAAACTGAGTATGCAGATTTATTGTTTTCATAAAACCTAACATAGAACTGCTTTCCGAATTGAAATTAAGGCTGTTTTAGCTTAGTTATGACTATTTTGTTTTCGATTTTTCCAAGAAATGTTCATATTAAAAAATTATTGTGAAAATTTAAGTTTTCTCAAGCTCCTCTTATTGCCAAAAGGGAGTGATAGCAAAAGCCGTGTATTTTCGGATTCGTCATTAAAATTGCAAGCATTTAAAACCAAAATATTGAAAATATCAGAATTTTTTTTTTGATTTTTCAAAATTTTAGAAGGTCGGGGTTCATAAAATATGTCAAAATTGGCAAAATATTTATTTGTTTAAATTTTAAACTGAGTATGCAGATTTATTGTTTTCATAAACCTAACATAGAACAGCTTTCCGAATTGAAATTAAGGCTGTTTTAGCTTTAGTTATGACTATTTTTGTCTTCGATTTTCCAAGAAATGTCTATATTAAAAAAAAATTATTGTGAAAATTTAAGGTTTTCAAGCTCCTCTTATTGCCAAAAGGGAGTGATAGCAAAAGCCGTGTATTTTCGGATTCGTCATTAAAATTGCAAGCATTTAAAACCAAAATATTGAAAAATATCAGAAATTTTTTTTTTTGATTTTTCAAAATTTAAGAAGGTCGGGGTTCATAAAATATGTCAAAATTGGCAAAATATTTATTTGTTTAAATTTTTAAACTGAGTATGCAGATTTATTGTTTTCATAAAACCTAACATAGAACTGCTTTCCGAATTGAAATTAAGGCTGTTTTAGCTTAGTTATGACTATTTTTGTCTTCGATTTTTCCAAGAAATGTTCATAAAAAAAAATTATTGTGAAAATTTAAGGTTTTCTCAAGCTCCTTATTGCCAAAAAGGAGTGATAGCAAAAGCCGTGTATTTTCGGATTCGTCATTAAAATTGCAAGCATTTAAACCAAAATATTGAAAAATATCAGAATTTTTTTTTTGATTTTTCAAAATTTAAGAATATGTCAAAATTGGCAAAATATTTATTTGTTTAAATTTTTAAACTGAGTATGCAGATTTATTGTTTTCATAAAACCTAACATAGAACAGCTTCCGAATTGAAATTAAGGCTGTTTTAGCTTAGTTATGACTATTTTGTTTTCGATTTTCCAAGAAATGTTCATATTAAAAAAAAAATTATTGTGAAAATTTAAGGTTTTCAAGCCTCTTATTGCCAAAAAGGGAGTGATAGCAAAAGCCGTGTATTTTCGGATTCGTCATTAAAATTGCAAGCATTTAAAACCAAAATATTGAAAAATATCAGAATTTTTTTTTTTGATTTTCAAAATTTTAGAAGGTCGGGGTTCATAAAATATGTCAAAAATTGGCAAAATATTTATTTGTTTAAATTTTTAAACTGAGTATGCAGATTTATTGTTTTCATAAAACCTAACATAGAACTGCTTTCCGAATTGAAATTAAGGCTGTTTTAGCTTAGTTATGACTATTTTTGTCTTCGATTTTCCAAGAAATGTTCATTAAAAAAAAAATTATTGTGAAAATTTAAGGTTTTCAAGCTCCTCTTATTGCCAAAAGGGAGTGATAGCAAAAAGCCGTGTATTTTCGGATCTGTCATTAAAATTGCAAGCATTTAAAACCAAAATATTGAAAAATATCAGAATTTTTTTTTTTTGATTTTCAAAATTTAAGAAGGTCGGGGTTCATAAAATATGTCAAAATTGGCAAAATATTTATTTGTTTAAATTTTTAAACTGAGTATGCAGATTTATTGTTTTCATAAAACCTAACATAGAACTGCTTTCCGAATTGAAATTAAGGCTGTTTTAGCTTAGTTATGACTATTTTTGTTTTCGATTTTCCAAGAAATGTTCATAAAAAAAAAATTATTGTGAAAATTTAAGGTTTTCAAGCTCCTCTTATTGCCAAAAGGAGTGATAGCAAAAGCCGTGTATTTTCGGATTCGTCATTAAAATTGCAAGCATTTAAAACCAAAATATTGAAAATATCAGAAATTTTTTTTTTTGATTTTCAAAATTTAAAATATGTCAAAATTGGCAAAATATTTATTTGTTTAAATTTTTAAACTGAGTATGCAGATTTATTGTTTTCATAAACCTAACATAGAACAGCTTCCGAATTGAAATTAAGGCTGTTTTAGCTTAGTTATGACTATTTTGTTTTCGATTTTTCCAAGAAATGTTCATATTAAAAAAAATTATTGTGAAAATTTAAGGTTTTCTCAAGCCTCTTATTGCCAAAAAGGAGTGATAGCAAAAGCCGTGTATTTTCGGATTCGTCATTAAAATTGCAAGCATTTAAAACCAAAATATTGAAAAATATCAGAAATTTTTTTGATTTTTCAAAATTTAAAATATGTCAAAATTGGCAAAATATTTATTTGTTTAAATTTTAAACTGAGTATGCAGATTTATTGTTTTCATAAAACCTAACATAGAACTGCTTTCCGAATTGAAATTAAGGCTGTTTTAGCTTAGTTATGACTATTTTGTTTTCGATTTTTCCAAGAAATGTTCATATTAAAAAAAATTATTGTGAAAATTTAAGGTTTTCTCAAGCTCCTCTTATTGCCAAAAGGGAGTGATAGCAAAAGCCGTGTATTTTCGGATTCGTCATTAAAATTGCAAGCATTTAAAACCAAAATATTGAAAAATATCAGAAATTTTTTTTTTGATTTTCAAAATTTAAATATGTCAAAATTGGTAAAATATTTATTTGTTTAAATTTTTAAACTGAGTATGCAGATTTATTGTTTTCATAAAACCTAACATAGAACAGCTCTGAATTGAAATTAAGGCTGTTTTAGCTTAGTTATGACTATTTTGTTTTCGATTTTCCAAGAAATGTTCATAAAAAAAATTATTGTGAAAATTTAAGGTTTTCAAGCCTCTTATTGCCAAAAGGAGTGATAGCAAAAGCCGTGTATTTTCGGATCTGTCATTAAAATTGCAAGCATTTAAACCAAAATATTGAAAATATCAGAATTTTTTTTTTGATTTTTCAAAATTTAAGAAGGTCGGGGTTCATAAAATATGTCAAAAATTGGCAAAATATTTATTTGTTTAAATTTTTAAACTGAGTATGCAGATTTATTGTTTTCATAAAACCTAACATAGAACAGCTTTCCGAATTGAAATTAGTTGTTTTAGCTTAGTTATGACTATTTTTGTCTTCGATTTTTCCAAGAAATGTTCATATTAAAAAAAAAAATTATTGTGAAAATTTAAGGTTTTCAAGCTCCTCTTATTGCCAAAAAGGGAGTGATAGCAAAAGCCGTGTATTTTCGGATTCGTCATTAAAATTGCAAGCATTTAAAACCAAAATATTGAAAAATATCAGAAATTTTTTTTTTGATTTTTCAAAATTTAAGAATATGTCAAAATTGGCAAAATATTTATTTGTTTAAATTTTTAAACTGAGTATGCAGATTTATTGTTTTCATAAACCTAACATAGAACTGCTTTCCGAATTGAAATTAAGGCTGTTTTAGCTTAGTTATGACTATTTTTGTTTTCGATTTTTCCAAGAAATGTTCATATTAAAAAAAAAAATTATTGTGAAAATTTAAGGTTTTCTCAAGCTCCTCTTATTGCCAAAAGGGAGTGATAGCAAAAAGCCGTGTATTTTCGGATTCGTCATTAAAATTGCAAGCATTTAAAACCAAAATATTGAAAAATATCAGAATTTTTTTTTTTGATTTTCAAAATTTAAAATATGTCAAAAATTGGCAAAATATTTATTTGTTTAAATTTTTAAACTGAGTATGCAGATTTATTGTTTTCATAAAACCTAACATAGAACTGCTTTCCGAATTGAAATTAAGGCTGTTTTAGCTTAGTTATGACTATTTTGTCTTTCGATTTTTCCAAGAAATGTTCATATTAAAAAAAAAAATTATTGTGAAAATTTAAGGTTTTCTCAAGCCCTCTTATTGCCAAAAAGGGAGTGATAGCAAAAGCCGTGTATTTTCGGATCTGTCATTAAAATTGCAAGCATTTAAAACCAAAATATTGAAAAATATCAGAAATTTTTTTTTTGATTTTTCAAAATTTAAGAAGGTCGGGGTTCATAAAATATGTCAAAATTGGCAAAATATTTATTTGTTTAAATTTTTAAACTGAGTATGCAGATTTATTGTTTTCATAAACCTAACATAGAACTGCTTTCCGAATTGAAATTAAGGCTGTTTTAGCTTAGTTATGACTATTTTGTTTTCGATTTTTCCAAGAAATGTTCATATTAAAAAAAAAAATTATTGTGAAAATTTAAGGTTTTCAAGCTCCTCTTATTGCCAAAAGGGAGTGATAGCAAAAGCCGTGTATTTTCGGATCTGTCATTAAAATTGCAAGCATTTAAAACCAAAATATTGAAAAATATCAGAATTTTTTTTTTTATTTTCAAAATTTTAGGGTCGGGGTTCATAAAATATGTCAAAATTGGCAAAATATTTATTTGTTTAAATTTTAAACTGAGTATGCAGATTTATTGTTTTCATAAAACCTAACATAGAACAGCTTTCCGAATTGAAATTAAGGCTGTTTTAGCTTAGTTATGACTATTTTGTCTTCGATTTTTCCAAGAAATGTTCATATTAAAAAAAAAATTATTGTGAAAATTTAAGGTTTTCTCGAGCCCTCTTATTGCCAAAAGGGAGTGATAGCAAAAGCCGTGTATTTTCGGATTCGTCATTAAAATTGCAAGCATTTAAAACCAAAATATTGAAAAATATCAGAAATTTTTTTTTTGATTTTTCAAAATTTAAGAAGGTCGGGGTTCATAAAATATGTCAAAATTGGCAAAATATTTATTTGTTTAAATTTTTAAACTGAGTATGCAGATTTATTGTTTTCATAAAACCTAACATAGAACTGCTTTCCGAATTGAAATTAAGGCTGTTTTAGCTTAGTTATGACTATTTTGTTTTCGATTTTTCCAAGAAATGTTCATATTAAAAAAAAAAATTATTGTGAAAATTTAAGGTTTTCTCAAGCTCCTCTTATTGCCAAAAAGGGAGTGATAGCAAAAGCCGTGTATTTTCGGATTCGTCATTAAAATTGCAAGCATTTAAAACCAAAATATTGAAAAATATCAGAATTTTTTTTTTGATTTTTCAAAATTTAAGAAGGTCGGGGTTCATAAAATATGTCAAAAATTGGCAAAATATTTATTTGTTTAAATTTTTAAACTGAGTATGCAGATTTATTGTTTTCATAAACCTAACATAGAACTGCTTTCCGAATTGAAATTAAGGCTGTTTTAGCTTAGTTATGACTATTTTTGTCTTCGATTTTTCCAAGAAATGTTCATATTAAAAAAAAAAATTATTGTGAAAATTTAAGGTTTTCTCAAGCTCCTTATTGCCAAAAAGGGAGTGATAGCAAAAGCCGTGTATTTTCGGATTCGTCATTAAAATTGCAAGCATTTAAAACCAAAATATTGAAAAATATCAGAAATTTTTTTTTTTGATTTTTCAAAATTTTAAGAAGGTCGGGGTTCATAAAATATGTCAAAATTGGCAAAATATTTATTTGTTTAAATTTTTAAACTGAGTATGCAGATTTATTGTTTTCATAAAACCTAACATAGAACTGCTTTCCGAATTGAAATTAAGGCTGTTTTAGCTTAGTTATGACTATTTTTGTTTTCGATTTTTCCAAGAAATGTTCATATTAAAAAAAAAAAATTATTGTGAAAATTTTAAGGTTTTCGAAGCTCCTTATTGCCAAAAGGAGTGATAGCAAAAGCCGTGTATTTTCGGATTCGTCATTAAAATTGCAAGCATTTAAAACCAAAATATTGAAAAATATCAGAAATTTTTTTTTTTTTTGATTTTTCAAAATTTAAGAAGGTCGGGTTCATAAAATATGTAAAAGAATTGGAGCAATACGTAACTGAACGAAGTATTACCAA
>JABJVT010000009.1:269645-282760 GCA_014170255.2 Drosophila triauraria
GGTGGTGCCCTTCCGTCAATTCCTTTAAGTTTCAGCTTTGCAACCATACTTCCCCCGGAGCCCAAAAGCTTTGGTTTCCCGGGAAGCGACTGAGAGAGCCATAAAAGTAGCTACACCCAATTGCTAGCTGGCATCGTTTATGGTTAGAACTAGGGCGGTATCTGATCGCCTTCGAACCTCTAACTTTCGTTCTTGATTAATGAAAACATCTTTGGCAAATGCTTTCGCTTAAGTTAGTCTTACGACGGTCCAAGAATTTCACCTCTCGCGTCGTAATACTAATGCCCCCAAACTGCTTCTATTAATCATTACCTCTTGATCTGAAAACCAATGAAAGCAGAACAGAGGTCTTATTTCATTATCCCATGCACAGAATATTCAGGCATTTGAAGCCTGCTTTAAGCACTCTAATTTGTTCAAAGTAATTGTACCGGCCCACAATAACACTCGTTTAAGAGCACTAATGCAGGTTTTTAAATAGGAGGAACATATGAAAAAATACAAGTATTTAAACATATATAAGAACTCCACCGGTAATACGCTTACATACATAAAGGTATAGTACTAACCACAATTGTAAGTTGTACTACCCGTATGAAGCACAAGTTCAACTACGAACGTTTTAACCGCAACAACTTTAATATACGCTATTGGAGCTGGAATTACCGCGGCTGCTGGCACCAGACTTGCCCTCCAATTGGTCCTTGTTAAAGGATTTAAAGTGTACTCATTCCAATTACAGGGCCTCGGATATGAGTCCTGTATTGTTATTTTTCGTCACTACCTCCCCGAGCTGGGAGTGGGTAATTTACGCGCCTGCTGCCTTCCTTAGATGTGGTAGCCGTTTCTCAGGCTCCCTCTCCGGAATCGAACCCTGATTCCCCGTTACCCGTTGCAACCATGGTAGTCCTAGATACTACCATCAAAAGTTGATAGGGCAGACATTTGAAAGATCTGTCGTCGGTACAAGACCATACGATCTGCATGTTATCTAGAGTTCAACCAATGTAACGATCTTGCGATCGCTTGGTTTTAGCCTAATAAAAGCACATGTCCCATAAGGTTCATGTTTTAATTGCATGTATTAGCTCTAGAATTACCACAGTTATCCAAGTAACTGTTAACGATCTAAGGAACCATAACTGATATAATGAGCCTTTTGCGGTTTCACTTTTAATTCGTGTGTACTTAGACATGCATGGCTTAATCTTTGAGACAAGCATATAACTACTGGCAGGATCAACCAGAATAATGTTTTTCTTTATTTCATATTTCTTTCATATTATTGAATAGAAATTAGCAATATAAATTTTATAGATATTATTAAAATATATTGTTTTTTTTTTTTTAGAGCCAATATAGCTATTTTAGCAAAAGCGTATTTTATTCGTCTTTCATTTGCAAAGATCGTCATTAGTTTTGCAAAGTGACTTTAATTATTTTTTTTATTTATTTTCAACACAATTTATATAATATTCATAAAATATATACATATTTCAAAATATTATTTATTTAAATTTTTTTGTATACAATTTATTTTTTGTAAAACCAATATAAATATTTAATTGAAATTAAAATGTTTTAGTTTTATACTATTTTTTTAATTTTACAAAAATGTTCATATAAAAAAAATATTATTGTGAAAATAATTTCTAATATAATATTATGCCAAAATAATAATAGCAAAAAGATGTATTTTCATTCATCATTAAAATTGCAAACATTTAAACAAAATATTGAAAATTCAGAAAATTTTTTTTTATTTTTCAAAATTTTAGAAGCCAAAATTCTAAAATTTTGTTAAAATATTTATTTGTTTAAATTTTTAAACTAAGTATCAATTTATTGTTTTCATAAAATATAACATAGAACAGCTTTACAATTGAAATTAAGGTTTTTATTAGTTATTATTTTTGTATTATTTTTCCAAAAATTTCATATTTAAAAAAAAAATATTGTGAAAATTTAAGGTTTCTCAAGCTCCTCTTATAGCCAAAAGGATGATACAAAACGTGTATATTTCGGATATCGTATTAAAATTGCAAACATTTAAGACAAAATATTGAAAAATATCAGAAATTTTTTATTATATTACAAAATATCATAAAATATGTTAAAATTGGCAAAATATTTATTTGTTTAAATTTTTAAACTAATTATGCAGATTTATTGTTTATAAAAAATAACATAGAACAAAATACGCAAATAATTCAAAATTATTGCATATTTCATATAATACGACCAATATTTTGTATTATATTACAAAATATGTTCATATTGAACAAAAAATTGACAAGAAAATTTAAGGTTTTCTCAAGCTCCTCTTATAGCCAAAAGGGATGCAAAAAGCCGTGTATTTTCGTATTCGTCATTAAAATTGCAAACATTTAAGACAAAATATTGAAAAATATCAGAAATTTTTTTTTTGATTTTCAAAATTTTAGAAGGTCGGGGTTCATAAAATATGTCAAAATTGGCAAAATATTTATTTGTTTAAATTTTTAAACTGAGTATGCAGATTTATTGTTTTCATAAAACCTAACATAGAACAGCTTTCCGAATTGAAATTAAGGCTGTTTTAGCTTAGTTATGACTATTTTTGTCTTCGATTTTTCCAAGAAATGTTCATACTTAAAAAAAAAATTATTGTGAAAATTTAAGGTTTTCTCAAGCTCCTCTTATAGCCAAAAAGGGAGTGATAGCAAAAAGCCGTGTATTTTCAGTTCGTCATTAAAATTGCAAACATTTAAGACAAAAATATTGAAATATATCAGAAATTTTTTTTTTTATATTTTAAAATTTTAGAAGGTTGGATTTCATAAAATATGTCAAAATTGGCAAAATATTTATTTGTTTAAATTTTTAAACTGAGTATGCAGATTTATTGTTTTCATAAAACCTAACATAGAACAGCTTTCCGAATTGAAATTAATTCTGTTTTAGCTTAGTTATGACTATTTTTGTCTTCGATTTTTCCAAGAAATGTTCATATTAAAAAAAAATTATTGTGAAAATTTAAGGTTTTCTCAAGCTCCTCTTATAGCCAAAAGGGAGTGATAGCAAAAGCCGTGTATTTTCGGATTCGTCATTAAAATTGCAAGCATTTAAAACCAAAATATTGAAAAATATCAGAAATTTTTTTTTGATTTTTCAAAATTTTAGAAGGTCGGTTCATAAAATATGTTAAAATTGGCAAAATATTTATTTGTTTAAATTTTTAAACTGAGTATGCAGATTTATTGTTTTCATAAAACCTAACATAGAACAGCTTTCCGAATTGAAATTAAGGCTGTTTTAGCTTAGTTATGACTATTTTTGTCTTCGATTTTCCAAGAAATGTTCATACTTAAAAAAAAATTATTGTGAAAATTTAAGGTTTTCTCAAGCTCCTCTTATAGCCAAAAGGGAGTGATAGCAAAAGCCGTGTATTTTCGGATTCGTCATTAAAATTGCAAACATTTAAGACAAAATATTGAAAAATATCAGAAATTTTTTTTTTTGATTTTCAAAATTTTAGAAGGTCGGGTTCATAAAATATGTTAAAATTGGCAAAATATTTATTTGTTTAAATTTTAAACTGAGTATGCAAATTTATTGTTTTCATAAAACCTAACATAGAACAGCTTTCCGAATTGAAATTAAGGCTGTTTTAGCTTAGTTATGACTATTTTGTCTTCGATTTTTCCAAGAAATGTTCATACTTAAAAAAAAATTATTGTGAAAATTAAAGGTTTTCTCAAGCTCCTCTTATAGCCAAAAGGAGTGATAGCAAAAGCCGTGTATTTTCGGATTCGTCATTAAAATTGCAAGCATTTAAAACCAAAATATTGAAAAATATCAGAAAATTTTTTTTTTGATTTTCAAAATTTTAGAATGTCGGGTTCATAAAATATGTTAAAATTGGCAAAATATTTATTTGTTTAAATTTTTATAAAACCTAACATAGAACAGCTTTCGAATTGAAATTATAGGCTGTTTTAGCTTAGTTATGACTATTTTTGTCTTCGATTTTTCCAAGAAATGTTCATATTAAAAAAAAAAATTATTGTGAAAATTTAAGGTTTTCTCAAGCTCCTCTTATAGCCAAAAAGGAGTGATAGCAAAAAGCCGTGTATTTTCGGTTCGTCATTAAAATTGCAAGCATTTAAAACCAAAATATTGAAAAATATCAGAAAAATTTTTTTTGATTTTTCAAAATTTTAGAAGGTCAGTTCATAAAATATGTTAAAATTGGCAAAATATTTATTTGTTTAAATTTTTAAACTGAGTATGCAGATTTATTGTTTTCATAAAACCTAACATAGAACAGCTTTCCGAATTGAAATTAAGGCTGTTTTAGCTTAGTTATGACTATTTTGTCTTCGATTTTTCCAAGAAATGTTCATACTTAAAAAAAAAATTATTGTGAAAATTTAAGGTTTTCTCAAGCTCCTCTTATAGCCAAAAGGGAGTGATAGCAAAAGCCGTGTATTTTCGGATTCGTCATTAAAATTGCAAACATTTAAAACAAAAATATTGAAAAATATCAGAAATTTTTTTTTTTATTATTTTTAAAATTTTAGAAGGTCAGTTCATAAAATATGTCAAAATTGGCAAAATATTTATTTGTTTAAATTTTTATAAAACCTAACATAGAACAGCTTTCCGAATTGAAATTAAGGCTGTTTTAGCTTAGTTATGACTATTTTTGTCTTCGATTTTTCCAAGAAATGTTCATATTAAAAAAAAAATTATTGTGAAAATTTAAGGTTTTCTCAAGCTCCTCTTATAGCCAAAAGGGAGTGATAGCAAAAAGCCGTGTATTTTCGGATTCGTCATTAAAATTGCAAGCATTTAAAACCAAAATATTGAAAAATATCAGAAAAATTTTTTTTGATTTTCAAAATTTTAGAAGGTCGGTTCATAAAATATGTTAAAATTGGCAAAATATTTATTTGTTTAAATTTTTAAACTGAGTATGCAGATTTATTGTTTTCATAAAACCTAACATAGAACAGCTTTCCGAATTGAAATTAAGGCTGTTTAAGCTTAGTTATGACTATTTTTGTCTTCGATTTTTCCAAGAAATGTTCATACTTAAAAAAAAATTATTGTGAAAATTTAAGGTTTTCTCAAGCTCCTCTTATAGCCAAAAGGGAGTGATAGCAAAAGCCGTGTATTTTCAGTTCGTCATTAAAATTGCAAACATTTAAGACAAAATATTGAAAAATATCAGAAATTTTTTTTTTTATTTTTTAAAATTTTAGAAGGTCGGGTTCATAAAATATGTCAAAATTGGCAAAATATTTATTTGTTTAAATTTTTAAACTGAGTATGCAGATTTATTGTTTTCATAAAACCTAACATAGAACAGCTTTCCGAATTGAAATTAAGGCTGTTTTAGCTTAGTTATGACTATTTTGTCTTCGATTTTTCCAAGAAATGTTCATATTTAAAAAAAAAATTATTGTGAAAATTTAAGGTTTTCTCAAGCTCCTCTTATAGCCAAAAGGAGTGATAGCAAAAGCCGTGTATTTTCGGATTCGTCATTAAAATTTCAAGCATTTAAAACCAAAATATTGAAAAATATCAGAAATTTTTTTTTTGATTTTCAAAATTTTAGAAGGTCGGGTTCATAAAATATGTTAAAAATTGGCAAAATATTTATTTGTTTAAATTTTAAACTGAGTATGCAGATTTATTGTTTTCATAAAACCTAACATAGAACAGCTTTCCGAATTGAAATTAAGGCTGTTTTAGCTTAGTTATGACTATTTTGTCTTCGATTTTCCAAGAAATGTTCATACTTAAAAAAAAATTATTGTGAAAATTAAAGGTTTTCTCAAGCTCCTCTTATAGCCAAAAGGAGTGATAGCAAAAGCCGTGTATTTTCGGATTCGTCATTAAAATTGCAAGCATTTAAACCAAAATATTGAAAAATATCAGAAAATTTTTTTTTGATTTTTCAAAATTTTAGAAGGTCGGGTTCATAAAATATGTTAAAATTGGCAAAATATTTATTTGTTTAAATTTTAAACTGAGTATGCAGATTTATTGTTTTCATAAAACCTAACATAGAACAGCTTTCCGAATTGAAATTAAGGCTGTTTTAGCTTAGTTATGACTATTTTTGTCTTCGATTTTTCCAAGAAATGTTCATATTCTCAAGCTCCTCTTATAGCCAAAAAGGGAGTGATAGCAAAAGCCGTGTATTTTCGGATTCGTCATTAAAATTGCAAGCATTTAAAACCAAAATATTGAAAAATATCAGAAAATTTTTTTTTGATTTTTCAAAATTTTAGAAGGTCGGTTCATAAAATATGTTAAAATTGGCAAAATATTTATTTGTTTAAATTTTAAAACTGAGTATGCAGATTTATTGTTTTCATAAAACCTAACATAGAACAGCTTTCCGAATTGAAATTAAGGCTGTTTTAGCTTAGTTATGACTATTTTTGTCTTCGATTTTTCCAAGAAATGTTCATACTTAAAAAAAAAAATATTGTGAAAATTTAAGGTTTTCTCAAGCTCCTCTTATAGCCAAAAGGGAGTGATAGCAAAAGCCGTGTATTTTCGGTTCGTCATTAAAATTGCAAACATTTAAGACAAAAATATTGAAAAATATCAGAAATTTTTTTTTATTATTTTCAAAATTTTAGAAGGTCGGATTTCATAAAATATGTCAAAATTGGCAAAATATTTATTTGTTTAAATTTTTAAACTGAGTATGCAGATTTATTGTTTTCATAAAACCTAACATAGAACAGCTTTCCGAATTGAAATTACTAGCTTAGTTATGACTATTTTTGTCTTCGATTTTTCCAAGAAATGTTCATACTTAAAAAAATTATTGTGAAAATTTAAGGTTTTCTCAAGCTCCTCTTATAGCAAAAAGGAGTGATAGCAAAAGCCGTGTATTTTCGGATTCTGTCATTAAAATTGCAAGCATTTAAAACCAAAATATTGAAAAATATCAGAAAATTTTTTTTTTGATTTTTCAAAATTTTAGAAGGTCGGGTTCATAAAATATGTTAAAATTGGCAAAATATTTATTTGTTTAAATTTTTAAACTGAGTATGCAAATTTATTGTTTTCAAAACCCACATAGAACAGCTTTCCGAATTGAAATTAAGGCTGTTTTAGCTTAGTTATGACTATTTTGTCTTCGATTTTCCAAGAAATGTTCATATTTAAAAAAATATTGTGAAAATTTAAGGTTTCTCAAGCTCCTCTTATAGCCAAAAAGGAGTGATAGCAAAAGCCGTGTATTTTCGATTCGTCATTAAAATTGCAAACATTTAAGACCAAAATATTGAAAAATATCAGAAATTTTTTTTTATTTTTAAAATTTTAGAAGGTCGGATTTCATAAAATATGTCAAAAATTGGCAAAATATTTATTTGTTTAAATTTTAAACTGAGTATGCAGATTTATTGTTTTCATAAAACCTAACATAGAACAGCTTTCCGAATTGAAATTAAGGCTGTTTTAGCTTAGTTATGACTATTTTGTCTTCGATTTTTCCAAGAAATGTTCATATAAAAAAAAAAATTATTGTGAAAATTAAAGGTTTTCTCAAGCCCTTATAGCCAAAAGGGAGTGATAGCAAAAGCCGTGTATTTTCGGATTCGTCATTAAAATTGCAAGCATTTAAAACCAAAATATTGAAAAATATCAGAAAATTTTTGATTTTCAAAATTTTAGAATGTCGGGGTTCATAAAATATGTTAAAAATTGGCAAAATATTTATTTGTTTAAATTTTTATAAACCTAACATAGAACAGCTTTCCGAATTGAAATTAAGGCTGTTTTAGCTTAGTTATGACTATTTTGCTCGATTTTTCCAAGAAATGTTCATATTAAAAAAAATTATTGTGAAAATTTAAGGTTTTCTCAAGCCCTTATAGCCAAAAGGGAGTGATAGCAAAGCCGTGTATTTTCGGATTCGTCATTAAAATTGCAAGCATTTAAAACCAAAATATTGAAAAATATCAGAAAAATTTTTTTTGATTTTTCAAAATTTTAGAAGGTCAGTTCATAAAATATGTTAAAATTGGCAAAATATTTATTTGTTTAAATTTTAAACTGAGTATGCAGATTTATTGTTTTCATAAAACCTAACATAGAACAGCTTTCCGAATTGAAATTAAGGCTGTTTTAGCTTAGTTATGACTATTTTTGTCTTCGATTTTCCAAGAAATGTTCATACTTAAAAAGAAAATTATTGTGAAAATTTAAGGTTTTCTCAAGCTCCTCTTATAGCCAAAAGGAGTGATAGCAAAAGCCGTGTATTTTCGGTTCGTCATTAAAATTGCAAACATTTAAGACAAAAATATTGAAAAATATCAGAAATTTTTTTTTTATTATTTTTAAAATTTTAGAAGGTCGGATTTCATAAAATATGTCAAAATTGGCAAAATATTTATTTGTTTAAATTTTAAACTGAGTATGCAGATTTATTGTTTTCATAAAACCTAACATAGAACAGCTTTCCGAATTGAAATTAAGGCTGTTTTAGCTTAGTTATGACTATTTTGTCTTCGATTTTCCAAGAAATGTTCATATTTAAAAAAATTATTGTGAAAATTTAAGGTTTCTCAAGCTCCTCTTATAGCCAAAAGGGAGTGATAGCAAAAGCCGTGTATTTTCAGTTCGTCATTAAAATTGCAAGCATTTAAAACCAAAATATTGAAAAATATCAGAAATTTTTTTTTGATTTTCAAAATTTTAGAAGGTCGGGTTCATAAAATATGTTAAAAATTGGCAAAATATTTATTTGTTTAAATTTTTAAACTGAGTATGCAGATTTATTGTTTTCATAAAACCTAACATAGAACAGCTTTCCGAATTGAAATTAAGGCTGTTTTAGCTTAGTTATGACTATTTTGTCTTCGATTTTCCAAGAAATGTTCATACTTAAAAATTATTGTGAAAATTAAAGGTTTTCAAGCCCTTATAGCCAAAAGGAGTGATAGCAAAAAGCCGTGTATTTTCGGATTCGTCATTAAAATTGCAAGCATTTAAAACCAAAATATTGAAAAATATCAGAAAATTTTTTTTTTGATTTTCAAAATTTTAGAAGGTGTCGGGTTTATAAAATATGTTAAAATTGGCAAAATATTTATTTGTTTAAATTTTTAAACTGAGTATGCAGATTTATTGTTTTCATCAAACCTAACATAGAACAGCTTTCCGAATTGAAATTAAGGCTGTTTTAGCTTAGTTATGACTATTTTGTCTTCGATTTTTCCAAGAAATGTTCATATTCTCAAGCTCTCTTATAGCCAAGGAAGTGATAGCAAAAGCCGTGTATTTTCGGATTCGTCATTAAAATTGCAAGCATTTAAACCAAAATATTGAAAAATATCAGAAAATTTTTTTTTGATTTTTCAAAATTTTAGAAGGTCAGTTCATAAAATATGTTAAAATTGGCAAAATATTTATTTGTTTAAATTTTAAACTGAGTATGCAGATTTATTGTTTTCATAAAACCTAACATAGAACAGCTCGAATTGAAATTAAGGCTGTTTTAGCTTAGTTATGACTATTGTCTCGATTCCAAGAAATGTTCATACTAAAAAAAAAAAATATTGTGAAAATTTAAGGTTTTCCTTATAAAAGGGAGTGATAGCAAAAGCCGTGTATTTTCGGATTCGTCATTAAAATTGCAAACATTTAAGACAAAAATATTGAAATATATCAGAAATTTTTTTTTTTATTTTTTAAAATTTTAGAAGGTCGATTTCATAAAATATGTCAAAAATTGGCAAAATATTTATTTGTTTAAATTTTATAAACCTAACATAGAACAGCTTTCCGAATTGAAATTATGGCCGTTTAGCTATTATGACTATTTTTGTCTTCGATTTTCCAAGAAATGTTCATACTTAAAAAAAAATTATTGTGAAAATTAAAGGTTTTCAAGCCTCTTATAGCCAAAAGGGAGGATAGCAAAAAGCCGTGTATTTTCATTCGTCATTAAAATTGCAAGCATTTAAAACCAAAATATTGAAAAATATCAGAAAATTTTTTTTGATTTTTCAAAATTTTAGAAGGTCAGGGTTCATAAAATATGTTAAAATTGGCAAAATATTTATTTGTTTAAATTTTAAACTGAGTATGCAGATTTATTGTTTTCATAAAACCTAACATAGAACAGCTTTCGAATTGAAATTAAGTCTGTTTTAGCTTAGTTATGACTATTTTTGTCTTCGATTTTTCCAAGAAATGTTCATATTTAAAAAAAAATTATTGTGAAAATTTAAGGTTTTCTCAAGCCCTTATACCAAAAGGAGTGATAGCAAAAGCCGTGTATTTTCGGATTCGTCATTAAAATTGCAAGCATTTAAAACCAAAATATTAAAAATATCAGAAATTTTTTTTTTTGATTTTCAAAATTTTAGAAGGTCGGTTTACAAAATATGTTAAAAATTGGCAAAATATTTATTTGTTTAAATTTTTAAACTGAGTATGCAGATTTATTGTTTTCATAAAACCTAACATAGAACAGCTTTCCGAATTGAAATTAAGGCTGTTTTAGCTTAGTTATGACTATTTTTGTCTTCGATTTTTCCAAGAAATGTTCATACTTAAAAAAAAATTATTGTGAAAATTTAAGGTTTTCTCAAGCCCTCTTACAGCCAAAAGGGAGTGATAGCAAAAAGCCGTGTATTTTCGATTCGTCATTAAAATTGCAAACATTTAAGACAAAATATTGAAAATATCAGAAATTTTTTTGATTTTTCAAAATTTTAGAAGGTCGGGTTCATAAAATATGTCAAAAATTGGCAAAATATTTATTTGTTTAAATTTTTATAAACCCAACATAGAACAGCTTTCCGAATTGAAATTAAGGCTGTTTTAGCTTAGTTATGACTATTTTGGCTTCGATTTTTCCAAGAAATGTTCATACTTAAAAAAAAAATTATTGTGAAAATTAAAGGTTTTCTCAAGCTCCTCTTATAGCCAAAAAGGGAGTGATAGCAAAAGCCGTGTATTTTCGGATTCGTCATTAAAATTGCAAGCATTTAAAACCAAAATATTGAAAAATATCAGAAAATTTTTTTTGATTTTCAAAATTTTAGAAGGTCGGGTTCATAAAATATGTTAAAATTGGCAAAATATTTATTTGTTTAAATTTTTAAACCGAGTATGCAGATTTATTGTTTTCATAAAACCTAACATAGAACAGCTTTCCGAATTGAAATTAAGGCTGTTTTAGCTTAGTTATGACTATTTTTGTCTTCGATTTTTCCAAGAAATGTTCACTTAAAAAAAAAAATTATTGTGAAAATTTAAGGTTTTCTCAAGCCTCTTACAGCCAAAAGGGGAGTGATAGCAAAAGCCGTGTATTTTCGGATTCGTCATTAAAATTGCAAGCATTTAAAACCAAAATATTGAAAAATATCAGAAAATTTTTTTTTGATTTTTCAAAATTTTAGAAGGTCGGATTTCATAAAATATGTCAAAATTGGCAAAATATTTATTTGTTTAAATTTTAAACTGAGTATGCAGATTTATTGTTTTCATAAAACCTAACATAGAACAGCTTTCCGAATTGAAATTAAGGCTGTTTTAGCTTAGTTATGACTATTTTTGTCTTCGATTTTTCCAAGAAATGTTCATACTTAAAAAAAAAAATTATTGTGAAAATTTAAGGTTTTCTCAAGCTCCTCTTATAGCCAAAAGGGAGTGATAGCAAAAGCCGTGTATTTTCGGATTCGTCATTAAAATTGCAAACATTTAAGACAAAATATTGAAAAATATCAGAATTTTTTTGATTTTTCAAAATTTTAGAAGGTCGGGGTTCATAAAATATGTTAAAAATTGAAAATATTTATTTGTTTAAATTTTTAAACTAAGTATGCAGATTTATTGTTTACATAAACCTAACATAGAACAGCTTTCCGAATTGAAATTAAGGCTGTTTTAGCTTAGTTATGACTATTTTTGTCTTCGATTTTTCCAAGAAATGTTCATATTTAAAAAAAATTATTGTGAAAATTTAAGGTTTTCTCAAGCTCCTCTTATAGCCAAAAAGGGAGTGATAGCAAAAGCCGTGTATTTTCGGATTCGTCATTAAAATTGCAAACATTTAAGACAAAAATATTGAAAAATATCAGAATTTTTTTTTGATTTTTCAAAATTTTAGAAGGTCGGGGTTCATAAAATATGTCAAAATTGGCAAAATATTTATTTGTTTAAATTTTTAAACTGAGTATGCAGATTTATTGTTTTCATAAAACCTAACATAGAACAGCTTTCCGAATTGAAATAAAGGCTGTTTTAGCTTAGTTATGACTATTTTTGTCTTCGATTTTTCCAAGAAATGTTCATACTTAAAAAAAAATTATTGTGAAAATTTAAGGTTTTCTCAAGCTCCTCTTATAGCCAAAAGGGAGTGATAGCAAAAGCCGTGTATTTTCGGATTCGTCATTAAAATTGCAAACATTTAAGAAAAAATATTGAAAAATATCAGAAAATTTTTGTTTTTATTTTTCAAAATTTTAGAAGGTCGGGTTCATAAAATATGTTAAAAATTGGCAAAATATTTATTTGTTTAAATTTTTAAACTAAGTATGCAGATTTATTGTTTTCATAAAACCTAACATAGAACAGCTTTCCGAATTGAAATTAAGGCTGTTTTAGCTTAGTTATGACTATTTTTGTCTTCGATTTTTCCAAGAAATGTTCATATTTAAAAAAAATTATTGTGAAAATTTAAGGTTTTCTCAAGCCCTCTTACAGCCAAAACGGGAGTAATAGCAAAAAGCCGTGTATTTTCGGATTCGTCATTAAAATTGCAAGCATTTAAACCAAAATATTGAAAAATATCAGAAATTTTTTTTTCATTTTCAAAATTTTAGAAGGTCGGGTTCATAATATATGTTAAAATTGGCAAAATATTTATTTGTTTAAATTTTTAAACTGAGTATGCAGATTTATTGTTTTCATAAAACCTAACATAGAACAGCTTTCCGAATTGAAATTAAGGCTGTTTTAGCTTAGTTATGACTATTTTTGTCTTCGATTTTCCAAGAAATGTTCATACTTAAAAAAAATTGTTGTGAAAATTTAAGGCTTTCAAGCCTCTTATAGCCAAAGGGAGTGATAGCAAAAGCCGTGTATTTTCGGAT